>JAOEHI010004489.1:200-37658 GCA_025447815.1 Percopsis transmontana | reverse complement strand
AGTACTTCTACTGCAGCAGGTACATGGTTAGTACTTCTACTGCAGCAGGTACATGGTTAGTACTTCTACTACAGCAGGTACATGGTTAGTACTTCTACTACAGCAGGTACATGGTTACTACAGATAGAGAGCAGATTTCTACCAATCAACCCACCTCTCTGATGAGGTCCTTTCTAATTTGGGTCTCTCTGTAGAGGTGAGGCAGTATGGTTGCTAGGAGACCATGGATGAGGGTGGGCTTGTTGTGAGCTGCCGAGTTAAACATCACCAAGGCGACGCGTCTCACATTGATATCTTCATCCTGCAGTGTCTTCAGAAACTCCCCTGATGCACAGAGATGACATCACTTATTCCGGTCTGTGTTTCTACGCAGACACGAATAGAACTAGGTAAACTATATACAGTATATACTGTAGAGTGTGTCGTCTCCAGCAAGCAAGCAATCTTTCCTCCATCCCACTCAATATGTCTTATGTACAAACGTATACAGAATATCCCATTTTGGCCTACTGCAGATGTGTGTGTGTGTGCCTTACCTATGTAGTCTTTCAGCAGTGCGTCTATGGGTGCAGGCTGGTCAGTAATTGTGAACTTGACAGCGGTCACTACAGTGCTGCGTGTCAGGGGGGAGCCTGGGACGGTTGTCAGCAAACATGAAAAACACACACAAACATCAGTACTGATTTCACACACACACACATACACACACACACATACTAGTATCGTATGGCAGACCGTACCAGTGGATAGCTGCTGTTGCAGGCGGGGAAGGAGGTGGCCTGGGTTGACCAGGGTCAGCTTGCCCAGACACTCAGCCACCAGGTTCCTGGTGCCTTCCTCCACGCACTGGCAGTTCTGGAACAACAGGGCCCAGATTGACTCCACATGGGGAGAGAGACTAGCGGCTGGACAGACACTGCACGGAGACAGAGAAAGGAATAAAGACAAGAAGGAAGGAAGGAAGGAAGGAAGAAAGGAAAGGAAAGATAGAGGCATCCAAAGAAAATAGAGGGATGAGAGGAAAGATGAGGTGAGTAATGAGAAGAGAAGAGAAGGGGCTGTTAACTGAATGGGAGGGCCAGGAGAGACAGAATGCTCAAGGAACACACCCGTACGGTACACACAGACCTGATGACCTCTTTGAGCGAGTGCAGCAGTAGATACTGTCTTTTGTGCTGGGTGGAGATCTCCTTCAACAGGAAGGGAAGGTAGTCATTCAGACTGCCCACCGCCATGCTGCCCAACGCACAGGAGGCTGCTGTCTTCACCTGGCACACACACAGCGCAGACTGATAAACACCTAAAGAGTATTATTCTAAACAGTAAACCCCATTATATTGTATTTCTACAATTACACCAATGTTCAGTCTCACCGAAAGGCTTCGTGAATCCTTCAATAAGATAGAGCTGTATGTCATGTCTAAAAGAAGCTTCAGAAATGTACGTTATGCCACCTTTGACATTGGTGGCTAACAGAATGGGTTCATTGTCAGTATGGCAGTGACAGTGGAATTGGTGTATTGCTGTGAGAAAAACATTAGTTTGGGAAAAATATGAATAATGGAATTATATAGGAACTATGGGGCAGATGTACGCACGTTAGGGAGCACAGCGTAAACAGTGACTCAGCCAGGCCGCAGAAAGCACACACTGTGCCTTGTCATATTACTGTAGATAGTGGCGGATCGCGTAATCTCTCTAACCTCTAATCCCTATAAGCAAATGCTTATAGGGAAATGCTTATTTTCTGGATTGCGATTTATGGTTTACGCCTGCTTTTCGGAGGCAGAGAATTTTCAGCGCAAAACAGACATGCGCTGTTCTCGTCCACAAAATGTGATTCTGCACTCCTGTGCCAGGCAGAATGCGGGTTTAGCCATGTGCGGTCTGTTCGTCCGTACCACGCCATGTTTTTAGGCGCACGTTGCAATGACATTACGCCTAAAACAAGCGCTAACATGTTAGTACATCTGGCCCTATATGTCCTATTTAGAAGATCTACATGATCTACATACAATGCAGTATATACAGTTTATACTATAAACAGATATGATATGAGTGGTCGTACCTCCTCACTGGAGGAGGAGAAAGCCTCTAGGATGACTGTCTGCACCTCCTTACTCCTCCCCAGGCTGCCGCTCCTCCCCACCTCCCCCAGACACAACAGAGCCAGGACCCGAGCCTGCTCCTTACAGCCGGGGTTCTTCACCTGGAGCATTAAAACACAGCAGAGGGGAGTGCAACACCCCTCAGTCATTCGGGCCTGACTGGCTTTACTTCATAAGAAGGCCAGCCGCATTCAGCAGCCTTCTTGCTGCTCCTTGCTGTTGTTACGTTTGAGGAAACACTTTTTTGTAAGCTTTTTTGACTCTTTAGGTATAGTGTTCTTAAGTTTTGATAGGTTAGGAGTGAGCCCCAGGTCCTACGCCCCATTGCTAGGTTGGCCCGCTGCTCCCCTATCTTATTTTAGGGATCTGGTGGAGGTCTACAGTATAATAACACATATACAGAATAGAACACAATGGAATAAAGTCCTATATTATGCTGGCCATTGTCTTATCTTATCATATTTTATCTTATCCCTTACCTCCTGTATGAGTCCATTCACCATGCTGGGGGTTTCTTTGGGGCAGGCTGCAGACAGAGCAGCCACACAGCGGGCTACAGAGTGGTAAGCCTGTCTGTGGGGGCAAGGGCTCTCTGGGTCCCCCTGGCCCCTATGGAACGGCCCCATCAGGGACTTTAACAGCTGGCTGTAGGGGCCAGACCAAAGCAGGGATACAGAGAGAGGAGGGAAGAGGAAGAGAGGGAATAGAGAGAGAGAATGTGGTTAAAGAGAGAGTGAAAACTACTGTAGATTGCACAGAAAACCAACCAAACCTATCAAAAGGGTCAATCTCCTCGTTGGTGGAAACACAAGCACGCACACTCTCTCTAAGTCAGTAATCTCTTTTTAATACATATGGGGAACAGAGGTGGATGTAACTAATTAACTCTTTCTAGTGACTATTTTTCAGTAATTGTACTAGTACTCAATTGTACTAGTACTCACTCTAAATCAAGTAAAGTACTTTCGTATAAATTATTTATTTTTGTATAAAATATAAAAGCCGTGGAAAATCATGTATTATTCCAGCACCGATTGCTTTGTATTTCCTTTAACTTACTGTATTTCTTTTAATAGCTAATGGCTAACAATTTGCTCAAGGATGCTTTTACAAGTGGGCCCATGCCGGTGCTCCAACCCACGTCCTGTCGACTGGGGGTCGAACATCCAGCCTATCCTGCTTACCTATACCCAAGGTTGCTGGTTTTGGACTGTACCAGTGCCTGTAGGAACTCTACTATGGCTGCTAGGGCACCCCCCTGGAGCAGGGGGGAGTGGACCAGTCTGAACACCCCCGGCAGCACAGATGAGCCAACCTTAGCCAGGGAGGAGGGGCAGGCTTTAGCCATGCACGTCAGCAAGGTGATAGAGACCTGGATGACAGATATATATTTGAAGCACTCCAAAACACTGTGTATTATGTATAGTGGTTCCCCATTTCTATTTGATGATGTACAGTATATAGGTTGAGGTATTTCTTACTCTAATATTAAGTAGAATACTTACTCTAAGAATAATTAGTTGTATTATCTTTCCACTATCTGCCTGCCCAACCTCTGTGCTCTAAATAGCTTCTGCTTCAGTAACCTTCAATTCCTCCAATAGGATTAATAGCATGTATTCTAATGTAACATTAGATGTGATCTACTTAATCTAGATCTAATCTACTGCATGACATCATATGGTTTGATGGGGGCTTCCCCCCTGCCCACCTGCGATATGTGCATGTCGCTCTCATCCACGAGGCCGGGCAGCTCTGCCAGGACGGGCTGAAGGGCGGCGGGTCTGAGGCTGGCAGCGTGGTGGGACACCAGCGCTGTGAGGCAGGCCAGCGTGCCCAGCTTCAACGCCCGCTGGTTCTTCCTCAGGAAAGACCCCAAGACAAGCAACACCTCAGCCAGGATGGGTGACAGGTCAACCTGGAGGAGAAGAGAAGAGAGGATAGAGGGGACAGCAGAGGAGAGAAGAGTTGTTATACAAATGCTTTTTGGGTAATGTAGTTTTTTGTTGATAATGGCGTCTTACCTTTAGGGGTGAGGCAGAGATCAGGGTGAGCGCCCTCACTGCTGTTAGCCGGGTAATCTCATTCTTCAGCCTCTCCAGAAAGATGGCCAACACGCCCTGCAGCTCCGCCTCCAGGTGGTCCCCCAGGTGACACAGCATGTGACCCATACAGGAAATGGCCCTCTCTTTTACTTCCTGGTCGATGTCTGTGGCTTTCAACCTCTTTAAGGTAACTGAAAACACCTGAGTAAGAAAGGTTTAAGAAGGATTTTACTAACAAATATTAATGAAAAACGACTGGTATACTGGTATATAAAATATACATGATGATATACAAATTTGTTTTGAATCATGTACAATAAAGTTAGCTATTTTATTTTACATAGGCATAGATAAGGCATTTAAAACATAGTTTAATTAATAGTTTAAAGGTCCAATAAGCAGTTTTCCATAAAAAACAAGATGCACCTCACCTAACCTTATTGATAAACATTAGGGCCTTCATTGCAGGGGAGCCATGGAGGTCCTCATGTTTACTATAAGGTTCAGAACAGAGTAGAACCAAGAAACAATGTAATACAACCCCAGTGCTACACACAGTAGCAACCCCTGGGCCGGGCCGTTCTTACTCAGCATACCGGTTTAATGAAGGGTTTGGGATCAAATCCCTCTGCTGTAGTAGCCTGGTCCAGTGGTCTCATCACCCTGATCAACTGCTGGGAGACCAGCAGAGCTTCTGAGGTGATTTTATAGAAACTGTCATCCACACATCCCACCACCAAGGGCACAAGCACCTTCATGGAACAGAAGAAGAAGAAACATTTCCCTTGAGGATTAACTTTGGGGAGTAACTTTTGCAATAACAGTTATATAACCACTACTGTCAAATGTGACATAAACTCTATGTGATACCAGATATAAACGTTTGCTAATAAGCTATATCATCATCTAAGCTATTTCAACAAATAACCTACTTAGCTGAATACTGATTGGCCCGGTTTATTTTCTAACCGGTACAAATGCATTTGAATGGAATATATATCCTGACTGACTTGTAGAGTAAAACAGAATGTTGCATTCATAAGATCAAGATGGTCTAGAACTTGCTGTTGTGTAGTCTGCCTTCACTGTCAAACACCTCCATTTTTTATTGTGTGTGTGATACATGAAGCCCATACTAGGTTGTTAACGTGAAACAGTGTGAAGAGAACCTGCATGTGTGGATGGAAGGCCTGAGGAGGGTGAGACAGGAGGAGAACATGGAGGAAGGAGAGTGCATCGATCCTCAGGGTGGAGGAGGTGGCCTTGTCTGTCAGGGAGAACACAATGCCTGCAGGAGACGAAGGAAAGGAGGGAGGAAGAAAGAAAGAAAGAAAAAAGAAAGAAAGAAAGAAAGTCTTGGGTGATCTGACCACAAGTGGACAGCTCAAAGTAGGTCAGTTCACATCTGGTATTAGAATGCATCTCCACTTGACCACTTGTGATAGGATCTCACTTTCCCTGCTCTATACACTAATAAACACTTACATAATTTCTGTTTGCAAAGACCAAACGCTTATGCCACTGTGGTTGTTGTCGAACGAGTACGTACTTCCGCTTACGCAGAGGACACCAGTTGAGTAGGCGGTCCTTACTGCTAAAAGAATGTGGCCATATGCGGCCCAGACCACCCTCGGGTCCTCAATGCGTCTTGGGTGCATTCACACCTGTCCTTAAGAGCTGTCCACTTGATCAGACCACCCAAGACACATGTTAATGCCAGGTGAACAGGCCCTGTGTACATTTCTAGACAGTATTTACCAGGTATAAGTGCAGGTACATGGACCTCCAGGGCTCCAGGAATAGTGTGGGCCAGCTCCGTGAGCAGACAGAAGCAGCCCTGACGTGATTTAAAACTTCTCTCCTTCAGCTGTCTGTGAAGGGTCTTCACGATCCCCGCCACCTGACACACACACACACACACACACACACACACACACACACACACACACACACACACACGCACACACAGAGGGAAATGTTATGTCATGGATAATGCTTTGTGCAGCTGACCCTACAACAACACGTGAAGCGCTTAGAGAACCTTGAATAGGGCTATATAAGTGTAATGATATTATTTTTATATTATTTACTATTTACTATTCTACCTCGTCTGGAGCAAAGTGTGGGGAGAATGTTTTTCTAAAACCCTAACCTTAACCCTAACCGCAGCAGTTGGCTGTGAAACAAACAACCGCTTTTTGTATAGCTTCAGTGAGGTGACACATAACGCAAGTGCATAGGTGAAGTAACTTTGTTACATGATGCTGTTAACAAATGTATTAATTGTAAGTCGCTTTGGATCAAAGCGTCTGCTAAATTCTGAAAATGTAAATGTAAATGTAAAAGTATGACAGTAATAACCTTATTTTTCCATGTATCAGTAATGCAACATACTGTATGTGTGGAGGGTGTCACAGCAGGACAAACCAGGAGCCCGCCTGCAGTCACATTAACGTTAAGTAAATGGAGAGTGATATAGGCTAGACCTCTACCTGTTTCTTGAGCATGGCTATGGCTGGCTCCTCCTCCCTGCTGGGCCCCTGGTCAGGACCCGTCGCCACGGCGCCGTGGTGACCGGGCCCCGCCCGCGTCTGCCTCAGCAAGGTCACGAACGCCGCAAAGATGTCCGCCCGCACGTTCTCCTCGCGCTCCTTGAAGCGGGCGAGCAGGGCGGGGCAGATGGAGGAGTAGAAGCAGAGCAGAAGGTCCCGCCGCGTGGCGATCAAGGCCTCCAGGCACTTGACAGAGGAGCGCCTCACCTTCCAGCTCATGTCGTCATCGTCACTGTACTCATCATTTGACTCTGTTTCACGTTGGACTACATTAGACTCAACTGTATTCAAATACATACACCTAAATTCATTGACATCAAATAAGAACACGTTAGACTACATTAGACTCAACTGTATTCAAATACATACATCTAAGTTCAATGATATTAAATAATAACATATTAGATTACATTACATTAGGTTAGATTACATTGTATTATATTGGATTCAATTAATGAGATTATATTAGGCTAAACAGACGTGATACAGGCAGACAGACGCATCTCTTAACACACCCACCTTGGTCCAGCTCATCCTGTATGTCCATGCTATCTTCCTCCTCCGCCTCTTCCTCATCATAGTTATAGTTTGGGTCAAAGGTCATGAACTGCAGACACAGTTTTATCACCGTGGCAACATGGGGAGACATCTCTTTTGGAGATCTGGCCGCCCATCATAAAGAGAGAGAGGTGGGGTAAGAGACACCCCAAGACAAGTGTGCGTGTGCGTGTGCGTGAGCGTGAGTGTGTGTGTGTGTGTGTGTGTGTGTGTGTGTGTGTGTGTGTGCGCGTGTACCTGCTTATGAAGGCTTCAAAGGCCTGGAAACAGTATTCTCTCAGCTCATCGTCCTCCACACTGGTGAACTTCACTACCATGGGAACCAGTTTTTTTAAGTGTTCACCTGTCAAACACACAAACACACACACACACACTCAATGAAAACAATACAGTACAGACAGTCCTGTAGAAAAAAGCCAAACACTGCCTCTGTCCTTCCACTTATCACCAAAGGTGTCGCTAATGTAAAGAAAGCAAGGATGTGGTCGATTGTTACTTTGCAGTAAATGCTTACTAGAAAGTAAGCCACAGAACATGTCTCTCACCAACTCGATGGCCGCCCTGTCTGCTGATAGTTGCTAGGCACTGGATGTATGTCCTCGTCATCGAGGTGGGCGGGTTCTTAGCTAGCTCCACCAACAGATGTTCAGTAAGCTGGGAGAAGAGGGCGGGGCTGCAGCATGGAACCAGGTGACCGAGAGCCAAGATGGAGCGCTTCCGAACTGCCATTCTGGGGCTAGTTAACTGACAGGACAGAGTGAATTAATGATTGAGTAAACATATGATCAATAATGCATATGGAACGTATGCATCGCCACAGTCAGGCTCAGTCAGTCTTACCTGAGGCAGGAGGCTGGAGAGAAGAGATCCGTGGAAACTGACCAGGGTGCCACTCAACCTGAGGAAAATCACACACCGTCAACAATGTGATGCTCTCATAAATCTCTCTGACACACACGGACGGAGGACGTATCTGCCCCTTACACACTTGCAAATAAAATCACATTCATGTCAACACAGAATACCGTCTGTCGTTACCTTCCCAACATGTCTGACAGGATGTCCAAAGCCTCCAGCTGAACTGACACGTCTTCATGTTTGCCCATAGCACCAATCAGCTGGCAGGTAATCTTCTTACACACACTGGCTGTTAGGGTCATACCTGGTGACCCAAACAGAGTAACATTATAATATACAGTATATATATACACATATATATATATGTAGTACCAGTCAAAACTTATGACGCCAGACAGTCAGGCTCATACAGTCTTACCTGAGGCAGGAGGCTGGAGACTGTAAATCAAGAGGTGTGATTGTTTGGCTCAAAATCTTTTAAACAGACTCTCTTTTTTGTGGAAAGCTCAACTGTTTGATTCACGGTTCCATTATGGAAATATTACGGAAATGTCCCCCAGGAATTAATGAAGAACATTTATTGTAATGCCACGGTGTAGGGGTTCTGAATGGCTCACTCGGCAGTCCTGAACCATTCCCTTTTGGAATGAATTGGAAGGCCTCACCTGATGAAGAGGGAGGCAGCTCGGCGATGACAGTCTTCAGTCCCATGCTGGAGATGTCTCTGAGCTGCTCCTTGTCTGACATCATGTTGGAACACAGAGTGTCCACCATCATCTCCACCTGGTACTCCTTCACCTTGCTCACCAGAGGAGCCAGGCTAGAAAACCAACCAACCCATAGTTCACTATACTGAATTAGTCTGTACCCCAGAGTAAGTACTTCAGTTATTTACTGTAGTCGTTCTGCATAGTTTATGCATTTTAGACACATTGATGTAGACTATGGTAGATTGATTACACATATACCCTCCAGAGCAGGCAAGGAAACAAACAAACCCATAGATACAGTACTTATATGTCTGTCCCTGTGTGTTTGGGTGTGTGTGTGGTTACCATTTGACAGCCAGGTTCTGAACCTCTCCATTCTTATCTTCTAGCAGTTTGAGCAGCATGCCGACAACCTTCTTCTCACTGTCCTCATCCAGCTTAATACTGTCCTTCTGTAACTCTAGCATCAGGTCATTGGTGGCCATGAACCTGCACACGCACAGACACACACACACACAGGGGAGTATTAAGAAGTTATAATAATTTAAAAAAGAGTAAAAGTTACATCTGTATATTCCACCATCACCACAGACTAGCTCCAGGTGGAAAGATGGATACGAAAATAAATATGGGTAGCTAATGATGAGTGCAGATAATTTCAAGGGAATAGTCGAAAAAGTAATATCATAAATTGAAGGCTCCCACCAGCATGTAGCGGGGCTTAACGTTAACAGTTACTTATTGTAAGTAACCTTGGATAACTGTAACTAACTATAATTGCAGCGGCTAGGCTAACTTATATCTAGCATAATGGCAAACTGGATTCCTAATTATTAAAAATAATATTGTTATCAGTTAATTTGATCACAATTTGATGTTATTTTGCAACACACGTAATGTTCTTGCTAACTTACTCATTTCATTCTGTCTGTCATTACACAGGCATTCTGTATAATGGCTCATTTTCTTGGTTTTACTCAATTCACGCACACATTACTAGCAGTCATTGTGTTGTGACAGGGAAAAAGTGTCATCTCACTGTCATGCACAGAAGTTTCTTGACTATCTTACCTAAAATCTTTGTCAGTTGATGTCATTTTCTCCAACAGGTTGGAGATATGGTAAGATACATTCGACATCTTGGTAGTATTACAACTGTCGCAGTTAATTTGAAGGATATTCAAAACTAAGTAAAACTAAAGCGTGAGAGATTCAGACGGAGAACATGGCGAGACAGCACAGGGCAGCAACAGCTTGACTCTGTCAAAGTAGTGGAGAACTTGACACTTGCTAGCCACGACTAAAATAGATCTGATGAAAAGTGTTTCTGAGTTGATGGCGCCACCTTGTGGACACCAAGCATCAAGTGTTAGCAATTGGGCTTGCCAATTATTTTAAAAATTTTGTTTAGTTCAAAATTTGCTTTATTCCATATACTAGGCTATCGTTGTCAGTGCCGTTTACATGATTGTCTGAAAACTGCCTTCGCGTACGTTCGTCTATCATATATATATATATATATATTTTTATACCTACATAATTAATACTACAATGTGGAAATATGAAGTTTTTAATATAATTTCGTGTTCTAAGTTTGTTACGAATTCATATTTATATCGATTAAGTAAAAGCTTTTATCTCGTTGCTCTGGGCCATTTTATAACATATTCTACGTTTCCACTCGGAGATCTGTAAATGCGTACCGATTAGGCGGAAGCGACGTCGATAGTTGTTGCCACGTCGGAAAAAGTCTGCAGAGACCGTTTTATTCACTGTCACCCAGCAGGATTTGTTTATATAGTTTTGTGAATCACACATTATCATGGTAAGTTAAAGAATATTCTAGTTATCTTGTAGCTTAACCTAATCGTGAGCGTAGTGACTCACGGTGGTTTCATTAAGGTCTCTAGCAGGCAGGCTAACACTAGCGTAAACCAGTATACGAGTATAAAATACATTACGCGTATAAATATATCAGACATTTAATTTAAGTTAATTGTTTTCATGATTTTAATATTTTTTTATTTTATGAATTGAAGCTAAATGTATGTACATATTACTTTTATTGTTGATAGTTTAATACTTTTCTGAGTATATTTTTTACACCAGTTTATACATTTTCTTGCCCGTGTAAGTGACTTGTTTATGAATTCGTTTCTCACACTCAATTCCTGTTCAAAGAATCTTTCAAAAACGTTTATCATAAACTTATTTCAACTTCAGGTTTCCGTTATCAACACGGTGGACACCTCCCACGAGGACATGATTGTAAGTTGTCACGTAATATCTATTTTTTTTATTTTTGGTAAGTTGCTAATAGCTATAGACCTAAAGTTGAACTTGATAGTGATTATGGGGTCTGCCAATACACACCTGACATAATTATATGATAAAGAATTTTTTGTTGTTGATTTGATTAGTATTGTAATAGTAACAAGTAGTTTGTATGAGGGGCACTTCAGAATATATCTGTACATACTGTATTTTTAATGCATACATTTCCTCAGAAATCTGAAGCCCACCTTTTAATAAACACACACATGATCAGATGTAGTGTTGCTATACATCATGAACACACCTAAATTGCTAAGATATGTGTGTTCGTCGGCACTTAAAATATATGGTAAACCTTTAAGGATTATCACAGCCACAGTGCCTGTATATATAACGAACCACCTCCTATATTGTTTAAGCATGATGCCCAGATGGATTATTATGGGACACGCCTTGCGACCTGCTCATCAGACCGCACTGTTAAAATCTTTGATGTCAGGAACGGAGGACAGATACTGGTGGCAGACCTCCGAGGGTAAGATGGAATGTAGTCCGTTTGCGTCTGCCAGATATTTTCCTGCTCTTGTATCGATCTTGAGGCATTGATGCAGTCTTGGCTGTGGTTGTCATTTTCCGTGTTATTACCAGGTCCACTCTACCTATAATCTCACACGTTTCACCTCCTGTTTATGTATAGTCATTAATCCCAGTTTCATCCAAAATCCACATTTTACCCAAATAATCCACAAGACCCTCTAACATTAAAGCCCCTGTTCAACTATTCTGCCAATTTACTGAGTTCGACAAACTGCATATACCCCCACAAAAACTAAAAATCATAAGGAAGATGGCACTTGCCTTACCTTGTGACACAAAGCTGACATAGGAAAGCCAGGTAGATATCAATCAAGTGGGGCCTGTTTGTACATGCCCACACAGTCCTGAGAAGAGGTCTAATGAGACCCAACAACTAAAAACACGTGTGGATAAGCCTCCACACGTGCCTATTTGACAAGGGAAAGATTCTCCACAAACCTTTAGAAAGAATATAAAAAACTTTGAGACAGAGACATAAGAACTTAAGGAAGAATCCCCCATGTAGGGCAGTCGGGTATGAAATAGGCCCTTGGAGAGCCATTTTAGGAGGGAACATTATTGACTAAAAAGAAGACTGTAAATGAATGAGCATTTGTCCTAATGCTGGATGAACAACGGTGGTAGTCGGCACACACTAAACATTAGTCACTCTTTCCGTCTTTTGTTGGTGTTTCTCTTATTTGTAGCCACGAGGGTCCCGTGTGGCAGGTGGCGTGGGCCCACCCCATGTACGGAAACATCTTAGCCTCTTGTTCCTATGACCGGAAAGTCATCATCTGGAAGGAAGAGAATGGCACCTGGGACAAGATGTATGAATATACTGGACATGAGTCATCAGGTGTGTTCTTTGATCTCTCCTCCTCCTGGTTCTAATGGGAAGGTTGCTTCCACCCAGCCTGCCTGTCTGTCTGTCTCACATCCAAAGCCCAAAATGTACCAAGCCGACAGAGGTTCAATTCCTCCTAAACAAAACTCGGCGTTGGTGTGTCTTGGTAAATGACAGAAACAGTACTGTCGTTCGGTGTGTACCTTTGCATTTAGCTAATGGTACAGTATATTTTGTGTGTGTCTACAGTGAACTCTGTGTGCTGGGGTCCCTATGACTTTGGTTTGATCATGGCCTGTGGAAGTTCAGATGGGGCAATCTCTATCCTCACCTTTACTGGAGACCAGCAGTGGGACGTCAAGAAGATCAGCAACGCACACACTGTGAGTTTCACACACAGACAGCCTATACCTGTACTGTAATGCTATAACAAGGTGGACAGGTTATATGCTCTTGGGCATTTGTCAATGTAGTTCCCTCTCCCTGAACCACAGCTGTTTATTCCAGGAGTGTCTCACCTAGATGCCAGATTATAAAGATCAGATCTATTAGTATAACTGAAATTGTAGTGACCCTGACGTGTATTTATATGAACTTTAGGTTGTAGCTTTACTTTCTACTCATCTGTGGTGTTATAGATTGGATGTAATGCTGTGAGTTGGGCTCCTGCTGTGGTTCCCGGCAGTCTGATAGACCAGCCATCAGGACAGAAACCAAACTACATCAAGCGCTTTGTCTCTGGGGGCTGTGACAATCTGGTCAAACTCTGGAAGTAAGTTGATTTTATATGCTCACACATTTGTTTTTATACTTTGCCTGCAAGAACTAAACTAAGCTGTAAAACACTGGGGGATTTAAATATGTAAACAGAAAGCTGTTAAGTCATAGAGTTGTAATAAGTAGTAGGAGGTAGGAGTTGCAGGTAGTACGCTACCTGTATGCTATTAACTCCTGGAGATCTGCATACCCTAGTTTGGGTGTCACTTTCATAAATGGCTGAACAAAGGTGTTGCCTTTTGCCTAGCGGTCATTCTCTGTTGTTTTCCCGCCACCAGAGAGGAGGATGGCCAGTGGAAGGAGGACCAGAAGTTGGAGGCTCACAGTGATTGGGTGAGGGACGTGGGCTGGGCTCCCTCCATTGGTCTACCCACCAGCACCATCGCCAGCTGCTCTCAGGTCAGTCTGACGTAGGCGTCTGATTTGCTACAAAGTCTTTCACCCCCACAACCATCCGACACGGAGCATGATTCTACGGGACACGTACAATACATGTGTATTGTTTTTTTGCGATTGTATTCTGCCAATAGTATACCTAAACAGTATGAATAGTGAAACCTTGCTGTTAACTGAATTTATTAAATGTAACGCTTCAGTTTCATGAAAGTCTCCCTTTGAAAATGCCATGTGTATGTATCCCTTATAAGGTGGTTGTGAGTTATGAACCACCTGTTTTTGGGAGCCATAGGTCGAAAAAGGTTGAGAGCCACTGAGTTTGCATCAACTGTTAAAACACGGCCATCTTTTAAATGCATGACTTGTTTTAAACTTGCCCACAATCTCACTCTGTTGTTCCTTTCCTCCTTTCTCTGCCTCCCAGGACGGCCGTGTGTTTATCTGGACGTGTGACGACCCCGCGGGCAACACTTGGACAGCTAAGTTGCTTAATAAGTTTAATGATGTGGTCTGGCACGTCAGCTGGTCCATCACTGGAAACATCCTTGCTGTGTCTGGTGGAGACAACAAGGTACGTTTGCCTGTTGTGCACAGTACTAGCTACAGCCACTTTCCAATTTCATGTTTATTTGCCAGATGCACAGTAACAGTACAGCTAATGACGATTTAGAGCAAGTCAGCAAAACTACATGCTAAGGCTGCATTCACACGTAACTTCCTTTTTTTTTAATGAAATACCCCTTTTTCATGTAGAAAAAACACTGACAGTGCTTGTTCCAAAATGCATCTGGGAGCGTCTTTTCCTGTCATAACAACTACAGCTATTTGAAATGACAGGTCTCACTACTCCTCTTGTGATTGGTCGGCTACTAAAAAAGCGGTTCACGTAGGGCGTAGAAAAGATGCCCTGAGCTGCTGAAAAAAGCCCCTAGGGCTGCATTTAAAAGAACGCTTAAGGCTTTAAAACAAGGTCTACTATATAGGATTATAATGTAAAACAGACTCTGTTACGTGTGAACGCAGCCCAAGTCTCATATGTGTGTTTTCTAGGTAACCCTGTGGAAGGAGTCAATGGATGGCCAGTGGGCATGTATCAGCAATGTTAGCAAAGGCCAGGGAGCCGTCACCTCTATCACAGACACCCAGCAGAGTGAACAGTGACACATACACGCTCGGGCAGTGGTGTTCCCTGACTCCTTATTATATACTTTGGGGTTTTCACAAACATTTGGAGTCGGAACTGGGATGACTACAAAAATGTAAACCGCACTCAAATTCACCCCTAGCTAAAAAATATATTTTAAGATTGATATTTAAGTTCTGATAATGGATGCTAGCCTTGATTTATTCAGCTAGACATGACTCATTATTTCTATGTATCAGAACAGGGAAGGACCATAGACAATGTTTTCCCTGTTCCGATGCTCTGAATTGCTGAAGAACCTATAAGCTAATATGTGGTTAATAATTATAAATCGATTTTGAAGAGCGTAGAAACACTCCACAAAGTCTTACTTTTCCTCCCAGTTCAGACTTAATACCCCAACCGACTCCCTACTCATAATGCTCTGCTGCTCAAACATTCCACCCCCCCCCCCCCCCACCCCTCCCCCCTCCCAGTGGAGCACAAGGCCTGTCATCGTTCCAGACAATCCCATCATCCTCGGTAGGAAAAATCCACTCCCTAGCCATCACCGCGCATTAGCAAACGCCAATGGTTTTGATTAGATACTCCAACATCTTCTTATCCAGAAACCTTTGATATGTTGGCCAGAACACAACCAGACTGGCCAACACAAACTCTTGTGGAACTATCTTGGTTAAAGTTGTTAAGTTTCTATATGAAATGTGTCCAATTCTCAACCTTTATGAACCATGGTCCAATAGCTAGTTCTTTATAGTTGGCTATACATGAATCTAGTCATACAACAAGTATTACTGGCTATAGTAATAATACTACATAGAATAAAAGTAGTTTAAAAAATAAAGACTATTGTGCCCCCCAGTATCGAGATCACTGTTATAGTGGGGAAGATGAAGGATGTAAATGGTTGTAATGTCTGATTCTACCTGGTGGATTCCCACTCAGCTCCATCCAGTATGTCACCTCTTTTTATTTTAACTTTACTGAAATGCATTGGTAATGTATTATCTCCAAATGTTAGTATCTAAAGGTTGGTTCTTTCTAAATACCTTACTGACTTGTGTATGTAAGAGTATCTGCCTCAAAACAAATATTTGCCATGGAACCTGGAAATAAATAAATGGACATCCTAGGATGAACCTAGATTGAACTTGCTTGTCAAATACTAAAATATTTCTGTGTAGGACAAGGTTTTTCATATTTAATGTAATTAAATAGTGATTTAAAAAAACATTGTCCTGTGCCTTTTATATGTATTAAATATTTGTGTGTAGGTATCACACCCCCATCCCGCAACATAGAATATAAGATGCAGAGTTGGACCCTTTCCACACGGTTTCATTTGAATTCGTTATTTCTCCATTTTGGCCTTCCAAACGCCTAATCCGGCGTTTTCCAGCACTGAAACCGAAGCTTTTCAGAATGGTCATGTGTTAAGAAACCTGAGCATTCACAGTTCAATAACATGCGTTTCCCCCCAGAGTAACCCTTTTTGTATGGACGCAAATATATATTTTTTTTAACAGAGGCGAAAACACTATGAGAAGGATTGAATTCAACAAGAAGCGCGCTAAACTATTGTTATGAAAGGAAGTCCTTGGAAACGCAATCATTCGCAATGGTTTAGGGGATGAGTAGTTCATTACCTCGTTTAAATAAATTTTTACACAGTGTTGTACCTTTGCCTTTTTTCCATTTTTATTTTCTTTTTTTTTGCTCCGATTCAAATGTTTGATAGCCATGATTCATGTCGTAACTCTTTTATATAAGGATTTTTCGAAATGTCAATGGGCTAAATGAATGGGAAATTTACTTCCGGAACCAGAGCCCTTAAAAAAAGTGGGCGGTCACAGTTGAGCTGCAGAGTTGTTGACGTCATACACGTAGAAACCAGTCTATGGTAGAAACAGCGGACAACAGTTGGCTGATAAGAAACTTTTGATTAATGGTGAAAATTCAAGTATTGCATATTTATTTTTTGCCAACATGTAGTTTTTAATATGGTATTAGGTTGTAACGGTTGCTGTCCACGTAGAGTGACCTCGATTAGTTAGATAAGTGATTACAAATAAGTGATTACAAGTCAGGTAAAGCAATATTTTAGTGGTTTCAGGGAATGTAGCCCACTGGTGCATCAACAACGCTCTGATAATACAAATACAACACATCTGTAGCGTCCATGTTGTTTCCACAAGCCGACTTAAAAGCACATGAACACACCGAAAAAGGAAGAACGACTTCACAACTTGTGAAATTGGACCATCCTAGTGAATGCAGCATAACAACTAGATCAATGTAAATGAATGCACACTGTAGTGCGTGGCTGAAGGTTCGAGGTGGTGCTTCCACATTCGTATTCCATCCGATTTCATCTCAAAAAGCCCCGTTCCGTCTGCTCATATAGGGAGACAGGCCCCCAATCCCGGGAGTCCCGTGAACCACACCTGCCGACAACTCCCTCCCACATACAGACATTGTTAAACCACGCCCACACCTCCCAAAGTGATTTTTTGTTAGGGTAAACATTCTAATTTATTTTGTTAAATAGCCTAGTGACATTGTCTGCTTTATTAAAGATTTTGGAGGTTATAGACACTACCACTACGAAAACAATAACAAAATATAGCCCATTTTAATATTAGTAAGACTACATAAGTTTTATTAAAACAAACATATCCCCACAAAAAATGAAAGTACAAAAGACACCTTCACATTAAAAACATAATGGTGAATAAATACAATTAAGCCAAATGTGTAGGTAGCCTACATGTGCTGCTCACATGCTTTTTTTTTAAACCTGAGGGATTCTGACTGAACCGTTCTCATTCTTTCTTAATAACCCACCATTTCGCAATGCTTTCATTTAGTCTACATTTCCTGAGAAAGGGGAAACCCAGCAATTTCCAAGACTGTCATGCCCTTAGTGTGTTCTCATATTGCTATTTTGACCCCAGTAATATTCCTAAACTCACAACTCACTTTTGATTAACAGTTGATTAAGCACCGTCTCTCGTTTTGCACATGTCCACAAACACACACACACATACACAGATTTCACAGCTTAATCGTCTACCTTTACCCTGTTTCTACACTAGTGGAAGTGGATTTTCCAGCTCACCGAGGTGCTAAACATCAACCAGAGATCCGAGTTTCAACGTCGTTTCACCAGGTATGTCTAGAGTGTATTTCTTCGGTGTGTATGTGAAAGATGTAAGAGTGGATGGATAGAAACCTACAACTGCTTCTACTGGAGGCAAGGCTGAAACTCAACAGGAAATCGCAACTTTATAGATAAGCGTGCGAGTATTGTGTGTCTTCCGTTATTTGTTGCCGCCGGCATGTAAATATATTCTGCAGCCATATCGTGTTACAGTCAGTAGGTTTATGACGCACTGTTGATCAACTGCCTACCCTGAGAGCGCCCTTTTGTTTAACCCCCGGTAAGTTAATACTTCCTTGTGTAGACTATAGCCTATGCTATTTTTGAAAATTATTTACCTTTCTTGGACTCAAAAAATATTTAATGTAACATAGGATAGCTACATCATGTAGCCTGTTGTAGAACTTGATTTTAAAACTATTACGGTTACGTGTTATTTCGCCAGCAGATTTTAAGAATAGTTGATTGATGTAATTCATTAGGATTTTTGTAACCGTTTTAGTCGATGTTTATTATCCTATAGGGCCTACTGGAAACAGTCCTGACACAATAAGGCGGCAAATATATAACTTAGTTATCCATTAACTACTGAACCATAAAACTGGAAAGGGTAGGCATAACTTCATTTTTGATTTCAGAATTTAAACCCAGTATGTTTATGCCTGTGCGTGCGTGCGTGTATGTAAAAGGTTTGAGACAATCATTGCAATTAAGGGTAAACTCGACTCTGAGGGAATGTAATATTATTAAACAATATGATAATAATAATAACATAATCTACAATTTCTCTCAGAAATAACAATCACGTGTTCTGTGTTTCTAGTCAACATGAAGATAGCTTCATTCAACGTCAAGAGGCTGGGACTGACAAAAGTCAATAATAAGGATGTCCTGCCCTACCTCATCAAGGTCATTAATACGCTAATATGTCTCACAATTGTACTATGCACTGACTTACTGTCTTTATTTCTGATGCTGAACTAACTTCATCTCCCTGAGGGGATTAATAAAGTAACGTACTACAGAAATGAGAGAAGAGATATTTTTCCTTTTCAGACATTTGTTCATTGCACAGTGCCAACATAAACATCCTTACTTTTTCAAATTTGGCAGGCATCTGTTTGGCATTGTATAATGCTTAATGTTCTATTTAGTTTTTTGCTGTTCCACTTTTTTGTTCCTCCTTTTTATATTTTTCTTCTATAGTTTTGCTTTCTCTTCTGTATCTGTATCTTTTTAAATCTAGAAGACATGTACCGTGACTGAGAATGTAACAGGTACATGCTAAAGCATGTACTGTACCTGTTACCATGAAAAGGGATTTCTCCTTTTGACCCCTTCTCTAAGATTTCAAACTTTCTTTGCCAAAATGTTTTTTTGGGAGTTTTCTTTTTCCAATTGAGGGTTTAACGTTAGTGAACATTGGTGTGTGTCTGTGCTTGTGTGTGGTGTGTAAAATGTGGTGACATTTGAGACTATCATTGTATCTGTAACCTTTTCTGAGCTGATCTGTTTATATTATTTATTCTATTGTTGTATCTGTCTGCTATTTATTTGTGTTTATTTAGATTTTGCTGTGTATTTCGCTCTTCCAGATAGTGTCTAGGTACAGTGTGGTGTTACTACTGGAGGTGGTGGATAAGAGCGGTAAGGCCATGAAAAAGTTGCTTGAGGAACTCAACAAAACAGGGTGGGTTTCTACCACATACACACACATACAGACAAAGGTACAGCCTGTAGCTGTCTGTAGAAAACTGGCTATGCACTACACAGACTGATTTATTTCTTATGCCAATACTTGCACTGGCATTCAATATTTAAACCCGCATTCGGCATATTAACCGTTGCTTTTAATATAAACGTTTTCTACGGAAAAAGTTTGATATTATAAGGGGTCTGTGACTCATTTTGTGATGCATGTCACTGTTTGTGTAACTTGTAATGTATGATACTACAAATACATATCCATATTTATTTGTAGGTTCTACTACTACTTTCGGTAAATCCGATTACTGCTATGTATGCTTGTAGATTGTAATGTAAAAGTTTTGTAAAAGTTTGTTAACGCGTTTGTTTAATAATGCAACACACCACATTTCTTGAAAGTTTAGTGGAGTAAATTGTATTCAGATTCTGTTGCTTTGTCCCTCAGCGGTAACAGAAAGCATCCCTACATAATGGTTAAGAGCCATGTTCTGGGCCGAGACACCTACAAGGAGCAGTTTGTCTTCTTATTCAGGTAGGAGGTCAGATGCTGAACGTAAAGGCTATTCTTTCTAGCGTGAAAAGAGAAGATTGCAACAGAGTTCGTGGATCTGCTGCATAGCTTTGTGCTTTAATGCCTCTGTTTGTATACAAGAGATGAAAGCCCTTTCTTTGTTCCCTAAGCCATCACTTTTATACATTTGGTAAAAACTCTGGAATTGTTTATCTATGGACTAGCAGTAATTTGCTGTACTAACCTTTTCTTTAGACCTATATGTATAAAATAATTGCCATCTGGGTTATTAAAAGTGTGTCTGCGCATACTTGTGTGACAGAGAGGATGAGGTACAGCTGATGGACACCTACCAATATGAGGATAATCAATTGGGAGATGAGGACGTTTTTGCCAGAGAACCCTATGCTGTCCGTTTCTCCTGCCCAAATACAGGTAGATTTCTTTCTTTCTTTCTTTCATTCTACCAATAATAATTTATTTCGGAGATACCCTGTTCAGCTAAGAAGATTCTAGAACGTTTCTTAGAAAGGCCAAGAGTTATATCAAGAGCACTTTTATTTGTTTCATTTGTATGATTTATGATTGTTTTGAGGAATCTTTGTAATAAAAATATTAGAATCTATTCTCCATAACCTCCTGAGAGCATTCCACTTTTGTCCTCCTATTGGGACAAGAACCATAAAGCTTCTAGTTCGCTCTTCTCTTGTGTATGGCAAATAGTATATGGCAAATAGGTTATATTGTGTTTGTAAAATGTGTGTGTGTAGTTGTGGAGGACATGGTGTTGATTCCAGTCCACACCAAGCCAACGGACACACAGAGGGAGCTTAATGAACTCCATGATGTTGTCAGTGCTGTGAGCAGTAAATGGGACACTCAGGTAAAACTGTTATATTCAAACTGATTACACTTTTACTGTTGTTATTAATGTATTTGTATAGCATTATTAGACCTGTCTGCTGTGTGACCCAAAACATGTCCTTTTAAAGTCTGTAACATTACCTCGGTATAAGATGTTACCTTGGTTTATTTTGAATGGGGCAGTTTCTACCCACATGCCCTTGATATTGAATATACTCTAAACCCATGCCCTCTTTAACTTGCTAATGAGTTCAGTGGAGTCCATACTAATGGTAGTAGTAGCAGAAGTAGTACTAGTAATAGCAGTCGCTATTAGAATACCACTGCTATCACCATGCTATGTTATTAGCAGCATAGCGTGGCGATGATTGTGTTTATAATATGATGAAATGTGCTGTGCAGAACATCATGATCTTGGGAGACTTCAATGCAGATGGACGTTACATGTCCAAAAAGAAGAGGCCACAAATAAGTATTTACTCTAATTCAGACTATCATTGGCTGATAGATGAAGACGAGGACACCACTGCCTCCAATAATAATGAGCACACCTATGACAGGTAAACCTCATCAACAGCTGCTTTGGAGAAACTAGGTTATACATATAGATAAAATATTTTGAGCTTTGTACTGATAAGCATTTTGCATAAACAATTTTTTCCAGTCAGAAGTTAATACACATTTTGTTTTCTTTAATTTATTTGTATTTTTTCAATATTTGAAGCACCTTGTAACTTTTTTGAAAGATGCTTTATAAATACAGATTATCATAACATAAAAATTCTAGGCATCGTGGGTTATAAGGTTAAAGATATATTATGCCAATATTATGCTACACTATTGTAGCATTTTTATTTCTTAGTCATTAGTGTCCCATTTTCAATGCACTTTTCAAAATGCAAGAATATGCATTTCCCAACACCAAGAAATCCCTGTTAAAAGAAGTAAACACTACCCTTTTAAAAGAATGCTGTGTCTCTTATCTCTCTCAAGGATTGTCGTGTATGGGGATGACATGCTTAAGGCCGTTGTCCCCAATTCAGCCAAGCCTTTCAACTTTCAGACATTTTTCCGTCTGTCTGATGATCAGGTGTGGAAAGAATAACTAAATGTGTATAATGTGAAATATGAGTGCATCTGTATCATGCATACTTACACACATACATATAGTTATATGCATATCTATATATGTTTAGATATCTATATTATTCATATCTACATGAAAATGCAAATAACAGAATTATAACAAAACTACACGTACAAATGTTCATAAAACTGTACAGATTTCCCGTATCGAAGCACATTTAAGTGTGCCTTCATGGATTATCTATGACGGGCACATATGTATATCCCCTGACCTGTTTGAGATGGGTATAAACTTTAGAATATTGTTCAGTTTGGTGACATAATCTGTATCATAAATGCATTTACTCCCTAACATTACCTTTCATAAATGCAGGGGCTGTTATGATGTGTATATTAGCTGTTACACTTTTGTGTATCCTATATCTAAATATTGGTGTGTTTTAATATAGCCATTTTCTTAATCCTGTAGGCTCTCAAGATAAGCGACCACTATCCTGTGGAGGTGGAGATAACATCAGGAAGAAATCCAGGGAAGAAGGGTACTGGAGGACAAACAAAAAAGAGTGGTAAATTGATTTTGTATAATTTGAAATCGCATTTATTTACAAATGGGCAAATGCACATTTAAAAAGCTTAAATGCACATGTGAAAGGCTTAATGCAACTATGCCAACACCAATAAACAGAGAAACGTTTCTGTCACACTTTTTGGTGAAGCCCCGGAGAAGAAGCAGAGCAGGCCACAGGCCGGGAAGAGGAATCCACCTGCCTCAGCACCCCAGGGAGCAGCCAAGAGACGTAAAACATAATAAAGCTAATATTGACATGGAGTTGACTTAAAGTCATATCATTTTATATGACAAAGAATAGTTCGTATTTGGATCTGAACCTGCATATCTTGACTTACAGTATCTTGTCTCAGGGATAAGTGGTGTCTTCTTCAATTTAGTTATCACTGATAGTAAATAAATAAGTGTCTTTCCATAAGGTGACATTATTGTGAATACAGTAAACATTATTAATTTTAAATCGAACATAATGTATTTGAGTTTGGTTTCCTCTGGGCTTTTTTTAAAAAACATTCATCAAAATGTAATCTACCTTATTATCTCACGTATTTGTTTTTTTACTTTCTTTTTTGTATTTTGGGGTTTGTTAAGTAATTTTACAATTTGTTTTAATCTAACGTGGTCTAAATAAAAGTTATTGTCATAGTCAGTGTGTCATCTCAATCAATCCGTATGTCTTGGCAAACTGATTAGATGAAAACAAGTAGTTTCTGGAGAGGAGATGGGAGGAGAGAAAGAAAATAACTTAAAATCAGAAAACGCCGGAGGAAAAAGGACATCTGAGATCATGCCTGTTTGGAAATGTGGATATTATGGGATGTCTAACATGTTCTCAGCCATTGTGTTTCCTTATATTTTGTGGCTCAGCCACAAAGATGTGTTTCTATTGTAACACTAAGATTGTAGCCTACTTAAGGAACAGGCTTGGCAGGATAGTTAAGAAGTGTGGAAACACCATAAGTCAGCACCTATAGCTCACCTGTAGGTTACTTAACTACACTTAAAGACCAAGAGGACCATTTACATGTCCCAGGAGCTGTGTACATTTACACAGAAATAGCCTAAATTGTATTTAACGAGGAAGGTAGGCCATATAGTGGTGGTATGCACAGTACTGTATATTTTATCAACCATGGAGTGTGTATTTCAAAGTGATGTGGCGCCCCCATCTGGCAATGAAAGCCCAATGTTGCCCCTATCCAGAATGTTTAGCCACCCCAGGTCTACATGGACAATGGGACAAACGTATTGTGAGGAGAGTGCTGTCACATGGGTGTGTTACCTAGGCTTTACCTTTTGATTAGTTCGGAGTCAACCAGAATGCGTGGTGACTGGCGGGTAACGTCTGAAATCAGTTTTCTGCAAAAAGTTATGGAAAGACGAGATGACTCTTCCGATGTGTTCTTGGGCCCTGCCCCTTCTCTATCCTCCCCCTGCCCTCCACTATTTGAGCCCCGCCCAAGGAGGAGGTTAAAAGGGGCACTTGTGTCACCTGAGATCCCCTCACTGTCGTTGGAATCCTTACCTTCACGGCTGACTCTCTATCTCTCTCATTTACTCGTCCATCCGTCGATTTCTCCCCTCGCTTGCTCCCGCATTCAGCTCTTCTGATATTGATTGCCCATTCAGCCCAAACAACTCTTTATCTCATCCATCTCACCTCCCTTACACCCTTCACCATCTCGGTCTCATCCATCTTTCTATCTCTTTTTCTCAATCCCATCGTATTACCTCTCTCTCTTTCTCTCCGTCTCTCCCCATTTGTCTATTTGTCTACTTTTCATCTCTCCATTCTTTCCTCTGTTTTCAACACCATGAGTCTCAGTCGCACCAAGCGCATCAGCTCCAGCAGCTCGATGCGCAGCAGCCCCGGGGGGCGGATGCTGAGCAGTTTTGGTCCGGTATCGGGAGGGTTCAGCGGCGTGTCCCTTAGCAGCGGTTCGCTGTACGCGGGCGCCAACGGCCACCACCACGGCCCGAGCCCCCCGCTGTCTGCGCTGTCCGTCAACAAGAGCCTGCTGGCACCTCTCAACCTGGAGATAGACCCCAACCTGTCGATGAGCCGAGCCCACGAGAAGGAGCAGATCAAGAGCCTTAACAACCGCTTCGCTAGCTTCATCGATAAGGTAAAAAAAAATGCACTGTTAAAAAAACGTGTTCTTTGGCAGAACTTAGTAGCTTAAGGTTCTATTTTATCTTGTCATGTAGGTCTACTGTCTTGTCTTGTCTTGTCTTATTGTCTTGTCTTGTCTTACTTTTATCTTAATCCATTCTCTTTTGGGATTAGGCTATGAAGTTCTATCCTAACATAAAGGGCATTGTTTCCATAACACTGTTCAGTTGAAGTATAATGTAATATTTCTTCCAAATATATAGTGGCATTGAGTTGAGTATAGTACATAAACATAGTAGTCTAAGTTTTATTTAATCATAACAAAGCAGCAGAGACCTTAACCACCCAGTTAAGATGAACAACACAGTGAATGCACCTGTGAACTCTGCTGAACACATCCTTTACAATTAGGTCATTTAGACACTTTTACACGGAGCAGATAGGGGTTAGGCATCTTGCTCAAGGCTCAAGGATGCTTACAGGTAGACCAACTCTGGCTGGGAGTCTAACACCTAGACCACTAGACTGTCCTGACCCCATCGCACATCCTTCTTCACCTTCACACTTTTCACCTAATAACAGTAACCGTAATTTTTTTTAATTTATTTTGTATTGTATTGTATTCATGAATTTATATTCATTACATGTAATACCTTAATTTAACATTGGGTGCAATAATAATAATAATAACCATATTATTAATAATAAAAATATGAATGAACATAAATATAATTTACTGATTTAACTGTACATTAAAATATTAAATATTAAATATGAGAAGTGGGTGTGTAGCCTATATGAAGAAGAAAGACTCTGTTCCCAGAGGGAGCGATTGCCCTGGGATAATGCTGGACACTGATACCCAAATTACGGGACATCTCCGCTTTCTCACGGAGTAGGTAACACTCTCACAATAGGACCATTGTAGGCCACTCCTTGCCTCTGCAGCAATACACTCCAGGCTTTAGTCACTACACCTGACTGGTTATGAGCACTGTGCTGGCCAAGGAGTTGTTTGTCCATTTAGGTCATGGAGAAAATGACATAAAAGATAGTTGAATGAGAAATCCTGTTATCTGTCACAACAACCCCCTTGTGGCTGCAACATACAGTAGACTTGCTTTGTGTAAATCAAAACACACTTGAAATTATAATGTTAATGCTGCAAATGTTCACCATTGAAGTTTATTATGCTGATGTAGCAATCTCTTATATCCAAAGGAACTTACAGTTATTACAAGTACAAACTAAGTATGTTGGAGCAGGTAGGGGTTATCTTGCTTATAAAGCCAGTTCATGACAACTCACAAAAGTTTGTGGATGTCTTTTCTATGTAGTGTGGATGTAAACATCCACAATAACCCAGTAATGCCTCTTGGCTGCTTTAAAAATCCCCAAAGCCCCCCACCAGTGCAGGGTGCTTGGTGACAAAGCCAAAAGGACAATTTCAATCTCGGGTTAAGATCGGAATTTGTTTTCTGTCTTTGCGGTTAAATTGAGCACTCTCTAGGGGCAATGCTCAATACCATTCTGACTTATTTAGTTACAGCCCTCTAGTTCATGAGACAGCTGTTAGTAAGTATAAGGTTTGGTGGGGATTTCTCTGGATTTCTGGGGATAAACGTGTCTTCCTCTCTAACATTTCGGCCAGCAAAGAAGAAATGTGTAAGCACTACTAAGACCTTGTTCTCTGGTGCTTAGTTCAAGTAGATTATTCAGTCCACTTGGACGTTAAAGGCTGGATGTTAATGGCTACAGAAACAAAATGCTGAGATATAGTGACACAGATTCAGTGGCTCTGATTAAAAACATACAGTAGAGGTGAACTGCTAATATGGTCACTCCCCGTCAAAACTGGGATTTATATATTGAATAACCAGACTTGGGACATGGGATATTTGTTATATCGGTCCCATTTCCGTCCCATTGAGATTGTACCTTGATGAATGAGGTCACACATGGTTCGGTCGTGTCCCAGACGGGATTAGAAGACACCACAGGCTTTGTTTTGGGGGCGAGAACACACAAAAGACAAAGAAAGGGCACCTGGCTACAGGCTAGAAACTCAAGGTGTACAGATATGGGTATTACTTTCAGTCAGAGTGCTGGCATTAGAGCAATGATCTCATTTTAGTTTTAAGTTCATCTACTGTGAAGGTTTCTAGACCCTGTACAATCATATTTCAAAGGTATAATGGCATGTTTTTCACAGTCAAGTTTATTGTATGATTGAAGGCTCAAAAAGTTAGAAAACCACTGCTGTAAATTAAGAGATTTGAATGTTTAACTGCATGTTTGATATACAACAAAACCTTAGCCCCAACACAGACTTTATCCTTTACATACAAACTTCAAGGACCAATTGTAATTGTTCCAATATAATACGATGGGTACAATACAATACGATACAATATAATACAACGTGACTCTTTAATATTGGCCATCTGACCACAATCAGGCACAGGTCAACCTTATGGTCCTTATGGTTCTAACACTCCTCTGGCTATCTCTGCTTTCATACCACTGCTTGTCTCCACACTGACAATGAATGCCCTTGTTTTATATCAAAACCACACACACACACACACACACACACACACACACACACACGCACGCACACACGCATGTTAAACATATCTACCTTAACTAGGGTTCATATTCTTCTTCTTCTTAGTATTAGCATCATTATGATCATCAATATGCATCCTCTCCTACCTTGCTAGGTGCGTTTCCTGGAGCAGCAGAACAAGATGCTGGAGACCAAGTTGGACCTGCTGGGGGGCCAGAGCATGGCTCGCTCCAACGTGCAGCCCATGTTTGACGCCTACATGGCCGGCCTGAGGCGGCAAATGGACCTGGTCAACAATGACAAGACCAAGCTGGACGGAGAGCTCAGGAACATGCAAGGCCTGGTGGAGGACTTCAAACACAAGTACATGGAGAATATTAATATTAGATTAGATTAGATTATATTAGATTAGATTAGATTAGATTAGATTTGACTAGATTAGATTAGATTAGACTAGACTAGACTAGACTAGATTAAACTAGACTAGATTCAATTAGGTTCAATCAAACTAGACTATCACAGATTGGTTTAGGGTTAGTGTTGGCTAATAGAGGCAGGTGGATGTTGTGGTTATTGTTTTCGTAATATATATACTGAGTAGATGAAGCTCTGTCAGAAAACCACCATCAGCCCGTTGTAATACATATCTCCTTTACATCAGATATGAAGATGAGATCAACAAGAGAAACAACATGGAGAATGACTTTGTCATCCTCAAGAAGGTCAACACACAAACACACACACTCGACTACATATGCACACGCTTTGTGAGCATATGTCTGTAATATGTGTATGTATGTATGTATTTGTGTGGCTGTGTGTATGTGTGTGTGCGTTTATTCAGGATGTAGACTCAGCCTATCTGGTAAAGGCAGACCTGGAGGACAAGGTTGGAGCTCTGACCGACGAGATAAACTTCCTGCGCAGCATCTATGAGGAGGTAAACAGACAGTAACTTTTTCATAGGAATAAATGTGAGTTGACTGCTATTTATTTATGAGTGGGTTAATACAGTGACGATTCGGCCTACTGATATTTCATGAAAGCCTTTCTATTTGCTAGTTCTGATAGTTCTGATTATCTGATGTTTTGTTTGGAAGTAATCAATTTCAAGATTGTATTTATTTATGTGGTATAATATTAACTTTTTAATTACTTTTAATACTGGAATTAGTCTTCACAACCCCCAGTGAAGCCAATATTGTTACACGAGACCCCATTAATTTGCCCATACAAGTGTCTGTGTACTGGATAGTAAAGTGGGGGGAAAATATAATGACACACAGGAAGTGATGCAGTTTATATATCAGAAATAGGTACACTGGTAACAGACACTGCTCTCTGCCTCACCACCACAGACAAAGCTTGTCTTTCAAAAGCTTGTGAAGCTACAGATATGACAATGTATGCCTCTATAAGTAGTAGTTTATAGCTGACTGTATATTCTCTCTGCCCAGGAGCTGCGTGAGCTGCAAGCCAGCATCAAGGACACGTCTGTTGTGGTTCAGATGGACAACAGCCGTAGTCTCAACATGGAGCAGATAGTGGCTGAGGTCAAAGCCCAGTATGAGGACATCGCAGCTCGCAGTCGTGATGAGGCCGAAGCCTGGTACAAAAGCAAGGTGACCTCATAGAAACTCTGGGGCTTGAACCCACGACCTTCCGGCTGGGAGTCCAACACCGAGACCACTAGACTACCCTGTCCCCTAGTACAGTAGGCATAATAAAACAAAAAAAAAGAACATAAGAATAAAGATACATTAATTAACCTAAATATTGATCAACCCCTCTCTGATTTCATCTCTGGGGACAATTATGAGGAAAATATATTATTCTACTCTATTTATACTTTTATTAAATTTATATTTTATGAAGAGCATATTTTATTTGATACTGTATATGTATGGTTATTATATGATTATGAATTGTAGATCTTTATGAATGTTTATATTATGAATCTGAAAGCCTTGGTCAGGAATTCTGATTGCAATGGGCATTATATACTGTAGTTACTTTGTAAACAGCATTCGATATTCAGCTGTGTGTGTGTGTAGTTTGACCAGATGGCAATTCAGGCGAGCCAGTTTGGGGATGAGCTGCGTGTGGTGAAGGGAGAGATTGGTGAGGTCACCCGACTCATCAGCAGACTGCAGAGTGAGATCGAAGCTGTCAAAGGACAGGTAGTGTCCATAGTATATAAACATGCATACACCCCCGGATCATTGCAGATGGTTTTTTAGCAAAACAAGTTGTGCTATGGAACTTTTGTAAGACCCTTGACTGTATACCTACGTAAAGTCAACACACATGGTATTCAATTATTCAATGACCTGGAATCAAGGTGTTTACAACCTCCATTGACTTCCATTGTATCTCAAAAGCATGGGAATATTATCTTACCTCAAACAGAACAACAATTGGATTTTCCATAGTAAGGTAACTTGATTATTTCTGGGATACAATGGAATTAAATGGAGGTTGAAAAACTCCCACAATAGTTTGTAGGTCATTAGATTGGTGTTAATTGATCTAACGCTCTGGTTTTGTGTAAGTCTGGAGTGAACACTCTTTTCAATCAATTCTCTTTATGTAGTAAACGTAACAGAACTGTTTCTAGAAATCAGTTTTGATTTACATTAGTTATGTGACTACCTACTCTACTTTGTTGTTGTATCAGCTATGCTACGTTTGCTATTCTACAATTATAACCCCTCTATGGTTTTAAACTTTAAACTGAATTTTATTTCTTAAAATTTAAAATGTCATTCTCTTCAGCTGAGCTGTAGCTCTAAAACTTCTTATTTATGTCTCCTTCATAACACGGATGCTTCTCTCTCTATTTCCCGTTCTCTCTCTTTGTCTGTTTCCCTCTCTTATCTTTTCTTATCCTTTCTCTCCCTAACTCTCACCATGTTCTTACTCTCTCCATACCCTACCCCCCCACCCCCCGCCATGCCCCGCGCCGCGCCTCCAGAGGGCCGGTCTGGAGAACCAGCTGGCAGAGGCAGAGGAGAGAGGGGAGCTGGCTGTCAAAGAAGCCAAGAATCGAACCAAAGACCTGGAGGCTGCCTTGCAGAGATCCAAGCAGGACATGGCCAGACAGCTCAGGGAGTACCAGGTACCAGACGGGAGACGAGTAGTGTCCATGTCCAGTCTGTTTGGTTATATGGAAATACATGATAACGTCTTTCTCCTTCAGGACCTTATGAACCTGAAGCTGGCCCTGGATATTGAGATCGCCACCTACAGGAAGCTTCTGGAAGGAGAGGAGGACAGGTGAGATTATGCAAAGTGACAGAAATGTTTACAAAATTCCCTTGACAGTGGATAGTTCACTAATATTATTATTATTATTTGAAAGACATCACTATGCTGTTCTGTTGTGTTGCAGACTTGGACAGCAGTCTATACTCAACATCCAGTCTGTGTTCAACTACAGTAAGTCCACGAGAACGCAGTAACTTTATTGAATCTGTCAAGCTGACTTTTATTTTCAATTCACTTGTTGCCATCAAATTAAGCATTTAAATTAAGCAAATTAAGCACACCTGTCCATTTTGATTAATCCTGTCTTTCTCCCTCTCTGACCCCTGATCTCTCTGCAGGTACCAAGAGCACTAATGGTTACAGTTCTAGCATCAGCTCACCTGCTCCCAAACTGCTGATTAAGACGACTGAGACCAGAGACACCAGTCGATTCAGCACTCACTGAGGACAAACACACACACACACACACACACACACACACACACACACACGCACACACACACACACACACACACACACACAGAGGTATAAACTCAAAATATAATCAGCAATATAGACCAAAATATAATCAGCAATATAGACACCCATGTTTTATGCATTGTCTCTGTTGGTCATGCTATCTGTAATTTACACACTGTACATTTCAAGTGTTCCTTTGCATTTATACAACAAAACCTGCAAACATTGTTCAATATAGGCTACATATGTGTAATATTTGTAATTTCTTCCACCAAAAAGTACTTTTACTACAAGTAGCTTGTTGTTATCCAACAAAATAACAAGCCTACATTCTACAACATAGACACAAATGTTGCTAGCATATAAGCTTGTTTGGTTAGTTCTTAGTTTCCTATGTGCTTTTTCCCCATTTTGCTTATCTGTAGAAAAAGTTAATTGGCAGCAGAAGATTCTGGCTGCCGTGGCCATTGTGTCCTACTGTTACAGTGCTCGCATGAGTGATAATAGAGTAATATCAGTGACAAAACAATTCATGTTATGAGATATGATGTCACGGTTAAAACAAGTTTCAAACAGTCAGATTTTGTGGTAAGACCCAACTGTTTGCTTACATAATACATGCATTTGTAATGCAATCACACCCTCACACACACATTTACACGCACTTGGTACTCCTGCTTGCTTCAGGTGAGCGTGTACTGGGAAACCTATAGGCTTCAATGTTTATGACTCACTATAAAGGACATAAATGCACATGCAAAAACCCCACTGACACACGCATGTACACATAGAAAGCACAGAGGGCTTGTACATACCTACCTAATGTCTTGTGTTTGTATTGAACCTTTGTAGAATGTATTACGTTGGAACTGGAAACTGAGAATTAGAGTAGTGACTAACCTTTTATTCTGTTGACCTTATACAATATACAGAAAATATACATATTAACAAATACATACTGTATACAGAAAATGAATACACAGAATTTCTAATGTAGTTTTACATTAAGGATTTAATTACTTTATTAGATTCACTTTTCTATTTTACTTTATTAGACAAAAAATCTAATATGTTGTGTAAACTTTATATATGATCATATATAAAGCAGCTACTCTGCCAACCAGAAGTGCTTTGTAGAGGTGTTGACTTACCCAGGATAAACTATCTATTAAAAAAGACAAAATAACCAGATGCTGAGTAAAAACTGTCAAAAGTGGGGAGCGTTAACAAGCACGTTTGTGTATGTTTTCATACCTGATCATGGCCCCTTTTATACAAATTGTATACATTATAATTACAATTAGGGCATTTAGCAGACTCTTTTATCCAATGCGACTTACAATACATTGTGCTATTACATGGAGCAGATTGGGGTTAGGCATCTTGCTCAAGGATGCTTACAGGTAGGCCAACTCTGAGGCTCAAACCCACGACCTTCTAGCGGGGAGTCCAACACCTAGACCACTAGACTATCCTGCCCCCTTGGTATGTGTTAATTAACTCTAACATGCAAAATATTGTATAAAGTCTATAAGTATAAAATCTATTTATCTATCATATGCATCATATGCATGAAAGGGGCATAATCATGTAAGAAAGCATACGCAAGCATTGTATCTTCATGCAGATATTTTATGGCTTTCTTAAACAGATGAGGGCAGCTGAGTGTCCACAAAGACACGATCTGGATCTTTTGTCTCTACTGCCTGTTATTTTCTAGCCTGTAGAGCTAGTAGTAATCTATGGTGACATTATGGGAACATGAACATATTATAGGCTTTACTGATAATTTGGGTGATCTTTTAGTCTCATGTATTTTATTAGCTTACGAATATTGTTCAAAGACAATAAAAATTATCTAAGATATTTCAAGTAAGACTTAGGTGTTTTTCTTCATAGTTTTATATCAATTCAAATAATCTTTCGTAGGCAGCCTATGGCGATAACCACATTTCTCTCTGGGGGTCTATTTAATACTAGGCAAAACACTTCCCTTGAGCAAGGCACGTATGTTGCCTGTGGTGGTAGCAGCACTATGGTGTGATGTAAATACATGTGACAAGCATGACCGGATGTGCGTTAAGAAATATTTATGAAAAGTTCAAAATGCAACTTTGCATCGCAAACTCAACGTTTGAATGTTAATAATTGCAAAAAATAAAATGTGTTTTATTTAAAATGCAGGATTATTTGCCATTGGCGTATAATTTGACGTTGGGCTTTGTTTAAAGTGAAACCGCTATGAGCGGCTAATGGTCGAACAGCTGCTGACTCCAACAAGTAATGACGTCTCTGAGCGAGCAACAAGGGAGGGAGCAAGACTGCAGAGCACGAGGTGAAGGGGGTTGGGCGAACAAAGCGTTCCCTTATTTACTCGACATCGATTGGTCGCAAAGGCGCCGTTTTCGCGCCAACGCTCTGCATTGTGGGAGTCGTGGCGGAAGTGGGACGCTCGGTTGTTGTTTAGGTTCATACAACGACTGCCGTGTGTACTGTGTCGGTTTCATAGCAAATTAACTGAGTTTTTATTAAAACTTGGTTCCGTAATTCCATTTCACGAATGCGGGGAGACGAGTCGTCTGATTCAGATTCGGTGAGGATGGACGAGAGTTCGGTCCGAAAGAGTTTAGAAACGCTCTGTCAAGAGCTCAACATGGACGAACAGACTGCCACTGAAACCATGGACAACTTCACCTTGATCTGGAACACATACACCCTGGAGGTATGATCTAATATCACCAATATATATTCATATTGATATTATACATATAACTTTACACTGCCATTTGGAACACATGCTTTTTGGAGGTAGAAATCATATCTGCCTTGTTTACTTGAGTTACATTACTCTTAACTGTTATAGAATGCATATGGAAGACATTCTTCTAAACAAATAGCCCTACCCTAATCATAAAAAGTATAGTTCAAATTCACTGCAACTCTGATAGTCCGCCTATTTAATCTGTGATTATTAGACATGACATACCGCACCTCAAATGTATTATGTGAGACATTTATTGTTACAAGCTTTGGCCAGTGATGTCATCACTGTCAAAGCGTGTAGCCTATCAAGCGGGTTTAACTAGGACATTGTTAGTTTAATGTTGTGATAGACAGAATCAAGATTACACCATCCATCAGCATTATGATAAGGATAAAAACATGTTTGTTTTCTCAGCCACGCTGGCAGATAACCTACCATTGTTTAGAGACCTACGCTATTGCATTCTTCAAGGGTTCATCTTGTGACCAGTTGCATTCTGTAACAAACTAGTAGTAGCAATGATAATATAATACAATGTCATGTTATCACATGTGGGCTGAGGGGGTTTTAGCAGTCTTATTATTACACTCTCAGGATTGCCATTGTAATCATGTCACTATCTCCGTAGAGTTCTAACGTGTGTTTAAAAGTGTGGTATTACTCTCTATGTAGGGTGAGGTGGTCCACTGGCTGGCCTGCTCTCTGTACGCGGCCTGTCGGAAGAGTTCCACTCCCACGGTTGGGAAAGGCCTGATGGAAGGAAACTGTGTATCACTCACCCGGATTCTTCGCACAGCCAAGCTCAGGTCTGTTCCTTCCCAGAAATGTTATCCTGCAAAGGGAGATCTGGTATTTGCAATCACACAGTATAGGAACGTGTGATGTTGCTATTGTCGGTTCTTATTTGACCAATGTGATTTCCCACTAGGGACAAATACCGTACCTGTCTAACAAGAGCTTAACTGGTGGCCCTTAATACTCTCACATGAAATGCTGCTATTGTCCCCCTCCAGTCTGATCCAGTTCTTCTCCAAGATGAGGAAGTGGGCGGACATGTCCAACCTCTCCCAGGACTTCAGGCTACGCATGGATCGCCTGGAGCGCAACTTTGAGGTTTCCACTGTGATATTCCGCAAGTTCGAGCCCATCTTCATGAACATGTTCCAGAACCCACAGGGGGCAGAGCCCCCTCGACAGCCCCGCAGCAGAAAGCATAGGTAAGGCCACGCACACATGCTCTTCTTCTACTGAGACGTCTAAACCAGAGAGTCTTCTTTACTGAACAGCTCTTTCTATAATATGAGTGCACCTTTAACACCCCTGGTCATTCTGCAAGAGAGAATGAGCTCCTTCTTCAAGGTCCCATTTTAGAGGTATTTATAACCAATTAGAGGCCAAGGTTAGAGGGTGTCACAGCTTTCAAGGTGACTTGTAGGCGGGGTGAAGCCATTTGAAACCAGAGCTGGGATAAAGGATTGTATAGATAAACTGGACTATACACCGTAAACATACACAATGTTCATCTGTAGTAGTGCCAATATAATATGCATATAATATGAACACACACAAACACAAACCCTGTGTTTTTCATTCCTCCTGTGTCAAGGCGGTTGCCCTGCCATGTCAGCGATGTCTTCAAGTTCTGCTGGACTCTGTTTATCTACACCAAAGGTACCGCCGCTTCTGTTCTGTAACATACTTATGAAGCTCTACTGGTCAGTGAATGGTGTGTGCCGGTGCCCAAGAAATGTAAATATAATTGTTATGTAGTAAGGTATACAACATAATATAGAATGATGCTATTGAGTTTTGATATTGATATTGCATAAGTCCATGGCTAGTGGACCTAAGTGTGTGTGTTTGTGTGTGTGTGTTCAGGTAACTTCCGTATGATAGGAGATGATCTGGTGAATTCATACCACCTACTGCTGTGCTGCCTAGACCTGGTGTTTGGCAACGCCCTGCTGTGTGCCAACAGGAAGGACCTCATCAACCCCACATTCAAAGGTGCGCCTGTGTTTTGAGTTTCACCATATGACCATACGCTGTATTTGTCAACCCAAAGTTCAGACCTATGTGTGATAAATGTTACTGTACAGTATGTATAACCCTGTTATTAACTGTGTGTGTGTGTGTAGGCCTTCCTGCGGCCTACCGCGTTGACAGCAGCGTGTCTCCAGATGAGCCTCCTTCGTGTGTGTTGGAGAGGCTGTGTGAGCTACATGACGGCCTGGTGGTGGAGGCCAAAGGCATCAAGCAGCACTACTTCAAACCCTACATCCAGAGGCTGTACGAGAAACAGGTACCGACGCCTTTCTCCGTCCCCAACTGCTGTTGTGTGAATGTTACTGATTTATATTTTATTTTTATACTTCTCAATTTGTCTTTTCCTTTCTTTTCTTTTCTTTCCTTCCTCCCTTATTTGCTTCCTTCCTTCATCCACTTTTTATGTATTTTTCCTTTCTTTCTTTTTTTGGCGTCACTTGGTGGTGTGATTGGGGACCACTAAGCTAATGTACAATCAAATGTTAGAAGTACAACTGCCTAGTCTCTCCTGTCATATATAGTGTGTGTGTATATATATATATATATATATATAAATAATATATTATATATATACATATATAATATATGTGTGGCACACAATCACGGTCCACACCAGGTCGGTCAGGGTTATTCGTGTTTCGCATGGGTTTTTATTGGCCTCGTCCCGCACGCACACTCGCCCAATACACACACACACACAGGGCTTACACTGCCTGTGGCATGTGACACAGCATTACACACGTTTACACAGCGCTTCATAAAACGGGATAGGCGCTGTCGTCTTTGTCTCCATGGTCTGGTGTTCCGGGGCTCTCCCGCTGCGCTCACTCAAAACCCATAAGAAAGGGAAGACAGGTGATTATAAAATGCCCACACCTGCTCCCCAGCCCCGTGAACCACACCTCCACACGTTCCCTCCCACACGCATCAGAGCTAAACCACGCCCCATCTCCCACTATTTATTTATTTATTTATTTGAATCCCATCAGATTCTGAGAGGCAATGATGACCACCTGACGGCGCTATTGGACCCCCAAAACTTTATTGACAACAAGTAAGTCTGTTAGGTGTACAGTATGGCATGAACCAAACCTGGAAGAGTACATGTTAACCATGCACTCGTGTGTGTGTGTGTGTGTGTGTGTGTGTGAGCAGTAAGGCCATTAACAGGGAGTATGAGGAGTACGTGCTGACGGTGGGGGATTTCGATGAGCGAGTGTTCCTGGGAGCCGATGCAGATGAGGAGATTGGAACGCCAAGGAAGGCCGTTCCTGAACCTTCTATTGGCCAGACGGCTGCAAAGAACCACCTGCAGCAGCACGTAGAGAAGGTACAAACACGCACACAGCCTAGCACCACCTGCAGCAGCACATAGAGAAGGTACAAACACGCACACAGCCTAGCACCACCTGCAGCAGCACGTAGAGAAGGTACAAACACGCACACAGCCTAGCACCACCTGCAGCAGCACGTAGAGAAGGTACAAACACGCACACAGC
>JAOEHI010004488.1:0-10004 GCA_025447815.1 Percopsis transmontana | reverse complement strand
CATACATACATACACACACACACACATACACATATATAACCACATATTTTTTTATTTTTTTTTTGTAAATAAAAGAGAGAGAGAGAGAAATAAAAAGAATAAAAGTACAACCTAACTGACAGGCCTACCTATGGACTGAGGAGAATCGGCATAGGGGTAGTCTTTAGAATAAATCCCTCTGTCTGTGGCAAGCATGGCATCAAACACTCTGTCGCTGAGAATCACTCCATGTTCTGAAGACATAAAATGGACACTATAAAACGCGCTGTATTTTATAGGAGGCAGTTTAACTCTGAATCCTATCATAATTGAAATAATTGTGTGAGTGCAGAGATGGAATGCATAGTATCTACGGGAAGAAACGTGATGCAACACTGTAAAATAGGTCAGGGAATCGCTAAACTCTAAATGGTTCCTGATTCCCTGACATAAGGCAGTGTACTGTACCCCTCAGCCGGCTGATCAGTTCTGCATGGGTTTTGCCACTGGACATCCACGCCATGCTCCGGGATAGCAGCACACCCATAGGGACCGCCAATACTGCCAGACGCAACGCTACTTGCATTTCCTACAGTGGAGCCACCTGTATTAAAATCGTAATAATCAAGGTAGGTCATAGACAGTAGATATTTAAAATACAAAATGTAATAGATGTAATACATCTTACTTGTTGTGGCACAAGAGGTGATAGAAGTGGCCAACTAATGCCTCTTATGTAATTGCATCGAAATGTATACGTTCACTTGAATATAAAACTAGAGATGTTTGACTGTACGGTAACGTTAAGTGATCCAGCTTCTTAAACGCAGTCAAGATTGTAGCTTGGGCTAGGTATTAAGTTAGCTAACGTTTACAACACAATAGGCTGTCAATATCAGCAAACAATGGTAATTCGTGTCTGCTTTTAAATATTCAGAGATCACAGATAAGAGAAAATAACACACTATAACAAACTATTTACCTTAGAAATTGTGTTTTGACAGCCGGTGTCCCAGTAGGGACCGACTTCTTCCTTCATCCGACCAGTAAGGTGTGGAGTTTTCAACAGGGGACCACAGAGGTCCAATCATTCGAACAGGATTTTGACAGACAGTTTCATTGCCCAATGATATGTCTCAAAATAAGGAAGTACGTGTTTCTGGTTAAAGCTTAAGATCATGGACACGCTTAGCTAGCAAGTCAAAGCTTGTATTTTGATGAATTGTCATGTCAAATAGTGTCTTGACGTTGTAGTTAACGTAAGTTTTTAAAATAAGCATATTTTTAAATGTCCAAATTTGTTTGATATATGCAAGAGCCGAAATTGGCAATTTAATCTTAGCTTTTGCTGGCTAGCTTGACAACCTCAACGCAATTGTGCATAGCTTTTATTATTATCCAGACAGAGTCCCTTTCTTTACTTGAGGTACATTTGTCATGTAAGATGCATACTATATTCATTCAGGTTATTTAAAGTTATACGCCAACCACTACAATATGCTAATGATGGTGATGTTTCTGGTTAACAACCCAGTGAGTGCCCCGCGATGATCGACAATTTCGAGAATCACCAAGTCCGCTCCAGCGGAGAGCTGTGGTCTGAGATTTGCTCCAATTTGCCGAACGTCCACGAAGAGCAGTCGCGTCCAGAAAACAATTCTCAATTCACAGACTCATTCCAGCCAGCAGCGCCAGTTGAAGCACCGTTCAATGGTCAATCAAATGGAATATCCTCTGGTCCTTCTGCTGCCAAGTGGGAACCCATGGAGGATTCAGAAACTTACATAGCCAGTTTAGGTATTGGTTTTGTTTCACCTTATTTCAGTTGCCTTCTCAATCTTTCTCTGCTGCCCAACATTCATGTGTGATTTAACCCAGGTCCCATCATCCACTTGACCATTCTTGCTCCAAGGTGAACCCAAGTCCATCATGAAACTTTAAATGAAAAGTTGTGTGGCTGCTAAAATCCCTATTATGGAGATATTTAGTTTCAACAATTGATCAGCGGTATTGTTGTTTTCTTTTTTTTTTTTACCTTAGAGAACCGTCTAAAGAGACTGAAAGGCCAGTCCAGTGATGTAACTTCAAGGGACATGTTGCGCTCCTTGTCTCAGGCCAAGAAAGAATGCTGGGACAGGTTCCTACACGATGCCCAGGCCTCTGAGCTTTTCCAAGGTGGTGATATGGATGAGAGGTGGGTTGTACAGTATACGCACACATTATGTTTATTCTCAGGTAGCGTCGTCTTGGTGGATGCTAGGTTTAGTAAACTTGCTAAATTGCTCCATATTTTACACTACAATTGATGGTAGCATACATTGATTTACTTGAGTACATTATAGAGAACATTGAATAGAACCATTTGAATAATCATGATCTCTTAGGTAGATGGAAAGAAATTCTAAAAGCAATTTTACATCAAAAGGATAATGCAAGTCTGTACACTTAAACAGAACTTAATAAGTCTTTCTGTCAAGCAGTGCTCTGGAGCACTTGAGGAGGTGGTTGATCCCTGAAAAGGTGGCCATCAGTGCAGAGGAACTGGAATATCTCCTGAGGCCGTCTCAGAGCATGGCTAGCAATGTAGAGGACCAAACACCGAATGGGAAGCAAACAGGTGGAGAGACACACCACTCTGACGAGGACGACACCCACAGCCCTGAGAAATAACTGTTAATAGTGATCATGAAGTATAACGAAGTATATTGTGTTTTTCATCTGGAAAATATCATACACATTGCTCAAAAAAGGAGTTGTGTTGTATTAACATTTTGGCTAAAATGGTCCGCATGTCCAATTACAACTTGTCATCCTTTATTGTCAGTGAGTGTCTGTTATGTCAGTGGCATTCATTTTTTTAACCGTGGCACAGTAATAATAAAAATGTTAATTTCTCTTGTATAGCCATGGAATTAATGTCTATCCCGTTCTGTAACATTGTAGATTGCTGTAGTCCATAGGCCCGCAGTTTTACTGAAAAACCACAGTGCGATGATGTACATAAAACCTTTTAGATACAGTATGTTCATCCAGTGTATTAAATAACAGATACCATGTTGTTTTGGCATAATTATATCATGAGTTCAAATACTCTGTTGCAGTAGCCTACTGATTTTGCGCATTGTTTAATGAGTGAAGTAGAGAAAATACCGTAATACACACGATGGACCTGTATTTGTTCAATGTATAGGTACGGCAATGTTTAAGGCTAAATTATCAGCTTCTTCTCTCTGTATTACAGCCATCTTTAGGTGGCAGCAGAGCTACAATGAATTATCTAAAACTAAGCGTACTGAATTGATTTGTTGATTGATTTAAGCAGAGCTGTACTCATTCCGTCATGCTAATGAATTAGTCCGCCGTAGACTATAGTCTAATTGGCCACATTGAATCAATTGACATGACACGAGCACCCAGGCCGCTAGCCTATTCTGACCCCCATGAACTGAAATTAGGACAGTAATAGGATAATTTAAGGAGGTTAGGTTGGTAATAAAATATATCTAAATACGTTAATGTCTACTATAACATTGCTCAAAATCAATTAAAATATGAAACAAGTGACAAGTGTATTTCAATTTACTCATCTTTTTTAGCAATAATATAATAATATAGGGGAGGAGCTGGATGCTCCATTATTAACAGTAGGCCTAGGCGTATCAGACCTACAGACGTCATAACTGTCAAAATGTCATAAATAAAAATGAACAAGCATAAAAACGGCCTAACTGAAGTTTCGTCTTTCAATAAAATGCAGTTCACGTCTGTAGAATGTGTTTGGGAATGTCTCAGGCGACGTGAGCCCCAATCAGACAGGCAAGCGCACGTTTTCTAAAATAACCCCTTATGGCCACAGGTAGGCCTAATGGTAATCGTGCTGCAAGAGAGTGAGGCCCACGTCTTTACAAGCGAGTTTAGTCCCTCACACCTCTCGGGCAGAGTCGAGAGGCATGGATAGCAAGCTGTTACGATCGTACGGGCACAGGGCATGAATTGGCGATGAAATTTCTTACCTTCAACTAGGCTTTTGGACACCAAAAACGGACATTTCTGAGAGGTAGGCATATTAGATCTTGCCATCGCATTGTAATTTTTAATGATCTGTTGCATAGGCTACTAAAAATGTGCATGCATAAAGAAACTTTGTTTTTATAGACTTGGTGAAGCAATGTTAATTTTGCCTTATATTAGTTTCACATTAGTTGTATTGGTAGTCTAACTAACACGTTATGTTAGTCAATAAGGTGTTTGACTATAAATAATTTTATGATGTGTAGCCTATATGTAATCTGCAGCAGAGAAATGTATATTCGTAATATTTTGTAAAAAGAGCAAAACAAAAAGCTCAGGTTCTTGGAGAAAATCGCATTATATGTAGGCTATAACGTGTGCTGTTGTGTTCAAGTGGTAGGTCTTTTCACTGGTTGAGCTGGTTATTATCAAGGGCTTTTTTTGTAGGCTCCAACGTTTTATTGCAGAAAGTGTGTCTCATCATACCTTTATGCATTTAATTAATACAAAAACGAACTGAGCAGTTATTTCACGAGATTCTGCCAAGTAGGTTACACAAACGTCTTGAGTGTCATGAATCATAATCATAACTCATTTTGTCCCAAACTTTACACTCATCTTTATTAATAAGAAGATTAAGATGTTAGATTACAACACTTTCCCCCAAAATACCAATTATAGCATAAAGATTTTTTTTACATTTGGCCTACAATTAAACATAATACAAAACCATGCAAATGTAACCATATATTATCTGGTCTTGTATGATATTTGATTGTATATTCTCTCTCATGCATGGATTAATGGACTCTGGGGATCAGTGGTATTTCATTTCTAGGTCATCAATCCTTGTGATTGTATGATAATCACTTATGACTGAAAGAAAAGAAAGAAAGGAGTGCAAGAGGGACGAGCAAGAGTGACACAGCCAATAGGGATCATGCTAGCTATTAGTAAAAAAGAATTGAGAAACCATGCAAAGGGGAATAGGGAATAAGAGAAAAAGGTGAGAGAGAGAAAATTATTCCGTGTGAGAGAAGAGAGGAAGAATGGTGAGATGTTATAAAGGATGACAGAGATGAAAAGAGAAAAAAAGGGTTAGTGAAAGAAAGAAATGCCATGCAGGACCTGGACCTGGGCCATTGAAAAGCTGGTCTATATCTTTTAAATCAGTTGAAGTGGTTGTTAAAAAAATGAGTTTTAAAAGCTGCAGCTAATTAGTGTGTACTGTATGTGACTCAGCCCTCTTTCGCACTCTGTATTTAGTCGTAATTTTGATCATCATTGGTGCTTCAAACATGTTGCCTTGTTAGTCTAGTGATTATGTGACTATGTGGTGGCTACTATGACAAACTATATGAAACTTTAATTGCATATTCAATTACCCTTTATGTTAAATATAAGCAACCCTACAGGATGGGATGATGAGCTGCAGAAATCCAGATGAAATCATCACCTGATTGCATGTATTTTGCCTGTTCAGTAGAGGAATAGTTACACGTAATGTTGTTACTTCTCTTGTGTCGTACTCACTGTAATTTGCTTTGGATAAAATGCTACTGCTAAATGACCTAATTGTAATTGTAATACCAAAGAAAAGAAAGAAAGAGATCTAATGTTGTTGTGACATCTCTCATATTGTCTGCAGTCATGGACGGGGGTACTTCCTGGAACGATTCATGGGGGAACTCTTCGTTTCCAACCTTCTCACCCTTCCAGAACTCCTCTCACACCTTGCTTTCACCACCCTCGCACTCCTCCTTCTCCGGCTTAAATCTCCTGCTGGACCTGAAACTTCTCTTCGTCCCCCTCTACTCGGCCGTGGTGATAGTCGCCTGCTGTGGAAACCTGCTCCTCCTCTTCCTCATCTTGCTGAACAAGAAGAGACACAACACCACAAACTTCCTCATCGGGAACCTGGCGCTCGTCGACCTCGTCATGTGTGTCTTCTGTGTCCCTTTAACGGCCTCCTACGCCTTCGATGAGCACGGGTGGAAATTTGGATCCTTCATGTGTCACTTTGTCACCATCATGCAGTCGGCGACGGCCTTTGCGGCCATCTTGTCGCTCATGGCCATAGCGCTGGACCGCTACATGGTCGTGGCCTACCCTATCCGCAAGAGAGGGGGCTGCCAGTTCTGCTGGGGTCTGGTGGTCGTGATCTGGCTGTCCTCTCTGGTTCTGTCCGCCCCCACGGCTCTCCACACCGTCTACCTGGACCTGGGGGCGGCCGGCCTGCAGATGGCCATTTGTGAGGAGTTCTGGCACGGTCAAGAGCAGGGTCGCTTCATCTACTCGTGCTTTATACTCCTCTTCTCTTACTTCGTCCCGCTGGCGGCCGTTTCAGTGTCCTACTGCGCGATATCCTATCAGCTGAGGCACAGGAGCACCTCAGGCCTGATGGCGTCTCCGGCCCTGAGGTCGGGACAGGCTACCTGGAGCAAGAGGAGGAGGAAGACCTTCTGTCGCCTGCTGGTGTCTGTGCTCTGTTTTGCCTTCTCCTGGCTTCCCTTGCAAGTAGGTAAAAGGGGGGATGGATGGATGGATGGATGGGTAGGTGAATAAATTGAAGGATAGATACATGGATCGGATTAGTAAAATGAATAGATTCAACAGATTCTTCACACAAGAACGATAATTAGTGTTGTACTCACATAAGTTGTAGCCATGTCTGATGAAATGTAGTTAATAGGAGAGTAACTGATATGGTAATTGTCATTTTCGCGTGATGCTGATCCCTGAGGAGGGACTGATACAGGGATTAACGGGCAGACAGATGGTTAGGTTGATGAAGATATGGATGTATGGGGGGATGGAAGGACAAATTGGATGGATGCATTGACAGACGGGCAGGATGGATGGATGGATAAGTTAATAAATAAACCGATGACACTTCCAGGTGGTGAATCTGATTCGGGACCTGGACAATGACTTCTCCATTCTGGGGAAGGATTATGTCAACGTCATCCAGGTTTCCAGTCACCTGTTCGCTATGAGCTCCACCTGCTACAACCCGTTCATCTACGCCTCGCTCCACGACAAGTTTCTATCATACCTGTGCCATCACATCCTGTCCCAGTGGAGAGGGAAAGGTAGGCAGAGGAGTCAAATGTCAAGCATGCGGACAATTTCCTACCGGCTGCAGCGGCTTCACACCTCGTCCACACGGGTAGAAGGTGGGAACAATATGACGCATCAAGGCAGTGAGTGACAGTTAATTGTTGTCACTAAATGTTGTCAAGTGGTTGTCAAGCTAGGAGATGCTGTTGTGTTAAAATGTGTCCGTTCCATCTTGAAAGGGACATGCTTTAAATTGTGCTGAGTAGCTTTCACTTCTCTCTACTTCTCTCTACCCCCCCAAACCTTTCTGTACCCTTCCTCCTGTGATTCAAACAAGAATAGTGTGCTGGGCATATATCTGGGGTTGTGAGGTACTATAACAAAACTGAGGAGTGTACCTTTAAGGTAAGGTTGCATTATAAAGAAATTCCACACACTTCTCCTCAGTATCAATTAAGAGTTCAAATGAAATGCACTGTTCATAATGTATTTATGTCCTACAGGGGAAAAAATCAAACCCAACCTTTGCATCTGTTGTCATATTTTAGGGATTTTCTGAAACTGACAAGCATTTGCTTTTGAAAATATAGTTTTCACGATTCTCATGCATCCCGTAATTTATCTGTCAATTCTACAAGTCATACATTGACATAAAACCCTGCTGGTGTAATTCAAGGACAAAACCATTATCACACCAATTACAGTTGGTGTGGTGACAAGTATTTTAGTGTAGTCTGTATTTGTCAGCATTTGTGTGTGTTTAGTGGAATTACTTTGTGCTTAATTATGTTTGTTAAATATTATTCAATTGTTCAATAGATCTCAATGTATGTGCCGTGTATTTGTAATGTTCTTTTTAGATTTTTTTATCAGATCTCTGTAATATCCTATGAATATGTATGTATGCTAAACAATATGCGACTATCATGCATCATCTACTTTGATGAATTCTAATCAATAAATTATGAGAAACAACTTTGCTTGTTTATTAATTTGGGTATGAAGCAGATAACAAAGGGACATGTAAGGCTTTCATCGATAATAAATAAATAATATTAATTTATATATATATTTCAGTCTGGCCTTTTGAAAAATATGTATTGCTGTAGTCCTACATTACAGTACACTGCAGCAGCTGTGACATTTGAAGAAACAGCAGGCTAAAATATACACTTGAATGTTACCTTTAATGCAAGAGGGAAAGTAATATCTGGTCAAAAATAGTCCTAATAAAAATTTCACCAGGCTATTATTGACAGAATAGAGAAATAATAATAAAATGATTCTAATAAATGACCCATTTTTAATAAGCAAGCCTTAGGTGAATGTCATTTTTAGATTCTAAATCTAATCTAAATAGCACAGTAGAACATAAACTATTATGTGCTTTCTTGTATGGGACTTACAGTAGACCTAGTCTATAATTGATGGTCAATGTCAATCAGTCAACAGGTGAGAAATGAACCTCCTCAAACAACAGCATACTATTACTAGTTGTGGATTTAAGACGATGTTGAATGCATTTTCTTATATTTTCAGCGAAATCTCTCATCTCTGGTGGATAGTAGCATCTGCCATGATGCTGGTGATAGATGATTTGCATTTATGACACTTTGCACTCGATTTAGACCAATTTACATAAAATACTCACCAGAAAAAAAGACAGAAAGAGGGAAGGACTGTGGAGGAGATGGACTCGAGATGGTTATTGAAGTGGGGTTATAGCCTAAATAGATGGCTTTACTGCCAAGTTAAGAAATGGACATGGATTTTAAACCACGGTTTTACAGTAATGGAGCTGCTGCTCTGAAGTCAATGCATTTAAATGTTTACTCACTGAGTGCTCTGGGGTTTTTACTCCAAATTCTATGCATTTGTAATGTTCACGCTCATGTCGTTTGTCAGCATCAAAATATTACCCAGCGGGGTTTGCGGTTTTAAGCACAAACTATAGAAATAATGGAACAATAATATCACGTAGGCAATAGGCTACCACTGTGCAAATTGTGACAACGGTGTATTAAACCACCGTCCACATAACCAGCGCACCCAAGCAGTTACATGTTCTCAATCGCCTCATCTACCCTCTCCTGGTGGCAATATAAGCGGGAGGGTGGATGAGGGGAATTGTCGGTTCGGTTACTGTTCGCCACCCCAGTTGGTTGTCCTATTGAGCTTGTAAATCGCGTGTAACGCTTTTTCGCCGGTTAAGCCTCCATCAAATCAAATCATGACTTACTCTAAAGGGAGAAAGAGTCATTTTAAATGTTAAATTAGTAAACACCTTATTTGTTTATTTAGTCTCCATCTCAGAGGAGAGTGTTCTCTGTGAGCATGGAGGCAGGAATCAATAGATGTGCAGACAATCTCAGAAAGCTATTGGCACTAGCTCTGGGTTTTTAACTAGGTGGTCGAAAAATTTAAACAAAAGTGCTGCACTGCCCTAAAGATATTGGTTTCACTTACAACACACTGCAAGTCAAAATATTTTCTTCGGCAAAACAACAGCAAATCACTGACTGAATATTAACCTTTCTGAAACATCAACTATATAGCCTCATTCAGTACAATTTACACATCAGTGTGTGTGTGTGTGCGCGTAATCTCAAAACGCATAATCTCAAAAGGTCACATATATCATAGTGTTTAAACTGAAGAAAAATTGGAATGAGACGAGTTAAAGGGTATTGCATCTAGCAAAGGCTCTTAGAATGCCTAATGAGGTGTGCATGTGCTCAGTACAATAAATGTGCGGTTAGCTCAGATGAATGTTGAGGAAATACAGTTAAACCCCCTTAACCATCTTTAGCACATTCAGTATCAATAGCATCCTATTGAATGATTTGTCAAGCCATCATACACATCTTTATACAGATTTTGTAATGGTTGGCAGGAGCTGGTCGGAGTGCAAGCGCAGAGAGACACGGAGACCAGGGTGTAGAGGCGAAAACAGA
>JAOEHI010004486.1:0-10004 GCA_025447815.1 Percopsis transmontana | reverse complement strand
CATATATACACAGATATATCTATATCTATATATATATCTATAGATAGTGTAACATTTAGGCCCCCAACCCCCATTCCAGGGTCTTTTTCTCTCATCTAACACAACAGAAATGCCAGAAAATAGAGCCATCTCGAAGTGTGTGAAAAATAGGACAAAGCAAAAAAATATATATATATATTACAAGTTGTTAATTGTCTGCAATTAACAGCAATTCTTACAATTTGCCTTTTTGGTTATTATAACCGCGTGTGTGAACGGCCCACACATTAAAAACTTGTCCCCCCACTGTGCTGCATCCTCTTTCCTTTCGCCCCTAAACTTAGTGGGCCTCTGCCTTCCAAGAATCCCCGTCGCCCCTGTATCAGCAGGCTGGTCCCAGTCCAAGGCTGGGGCCACGGGGTGCAGACACCCACAAGCCAAGGCGATTACCACCTGCCACTATATTCCCACAGAGGCGCCAGGCGCTGCCGTCACATGGACAGTGAAATCACAATAGTTCAACTATGTTCTCACTTCCACCTGGTTTGGGATGTTTCAGTAAATATTAGTAGATATTTGGCGGCGCTGCATGGAAGGGTAAAAAGGAAGAGCTCCCAGGTAAGATGTGACCAGCCCAGTCTGGGCTCCCCTTCTCCAATTAGGACTGTGTTATCGCTCTCTCGGGGGATAAGCAGGGGCGGGGGGCGGGGAGTGGAAATATAGTCCAACTGCGGCGTTAACTTCCTGAGGCTCCCATTCCCAGACTCTCCCAAGTGGCACGAGAGACTTCTAGCTCAGCGGGGCTGGGTTTAAAAAGGCACGGGGGGGCACAGGGGAGGGGGTTATTTTTAACCCGGCTTACTGTATCTCCGTGCCTCTGTCCCTGTCCGGGACGACTGCCAAGCTTTTAGCAGTCCTTGGCCGTACCCCGGACGGTGGGAGAGAGTTGAACGTCGAGCGGCTGTATCTGCCTACAGCGTACCCGTCTGTACGCGACGACGCATTTCACAGCTGAAAACACGCATGTGTCGACGGAAATAACATTTTAAAAAACAAACAAACAAACACACAAAGCGGTTTGTTCTCTGGTTTGGGAGAGAGAGGCACCAACAGTAGACCTAGTAGGCTAGAGAAACGTTCCTGTCATGAGCCAAATAGGCCCTGGTTGGACGATGGTATCACCATCGGTGCCTTGCTTCCTGTGAGCAATAACCTGCTTCCTGTTTTGTGTGTATGTGTGTGTGCAAGTAGGTGTCTGCTTTGTAGGCAAGCATAAAGTGTATTCCTACACTATATGGAGCAGGAAAAGGCTCTAACAAATCAAGATTTACAAATTAACGCCTTGATTCAGAAGACAGGCCTCTATGCTGCTATATCTGACTTGACAAGGCTCCTAGAAATTAAAGTCAGGTTGTAAAACCAGCCAAATCTGACCTGCATTATCACTAACAGTGGCATAAATATGTTCTATGTGATCTAGAATCACTTAACCATCAGGACCTTTCACGTGTCACACAGATATACCATAAATTCATACAAGGTAGGGTGGAAATCACCAAGCGTGATTGTGCTGTTAGATAGAATTGAGGTTTGAACATTGAGTTTTGGCGATGCATCTCTTTGCATTCCTCCTATGTTGGCCATTGCCAACTATACACACTAAACCACTCCCTTCATGTAGGCAAAGCTTCCACCGTCTAACCCAGTTGTTGGTTCACAAGCACCACCTCCAACTGGATATGTTAAAATAGGCCTAACAGCATTTTATTTATGGAATTATTGATACACCACTGTATGAATTCTGTCATCCACCCTTGACACGAGCCAAATTTGACCCATTCACAGTCTACACTGAGCTGACATTTTGACGTCTGTGAGGCTGAATTTCGCTCGCTGTCTTGTACCCTGCTATCCCAAGCATCCCAGGGTAACCTTACTGCTGACATGTCTGCTGCACTAGAATGTGGTGACGGCATGCTATTCCACCGCAGAGGGAGTTGCTTCATCTGATCCATTCCTCTGTGCCGCTAGCCTTCCTCCTCATCACAAGGCGGTCTGAAGCCTGGTCTGAAGCCCGGTCTGAAACCCGTTACATGCAATGCTGGTGTGATTTTTATTTTATTTTATTTTTACCGGACACCCACAATGCTTGTTGCTCAACACACGGAGATGAATCCTGGCTACTCGCAGGGCCAGAGGTTCTGAATTCACATCAATGACGTTGTGGGTTCTTTACTTGAGATCTACTTGCATTATTAGCATTACAATAGCCTGGATGTTAAGTGATGGGAGTTTGAAAATAAACAAATGAAGCATTTGTACTGACAGCCACTACTGTCGAACTCTGAGCTTCTGAAATAGCTTGTTGGCCACCGGGAAAAAAAAAAAAAAGTAATCGCACAAGGCAGCCTCCCAGTGAAAGTGCATGTGGAATTGTGTGAAAGCAGAGCAAGGCGTCACTGGCGAGGATGTGGTCTGCTCATGGCTAGTCTGGTCAATAATTCAGCAGTGAAATGATATCATTAGCCCAGCCCTGAGACCTTGTTGAAACAAACACAGCGTATTCGTTTGCACAGGGCTGTTTTTACTCTTCACATAGCTGGCATCCATACAAGATGCTGCTAACAGACGCCTTGGAAATCAGACATGACAAAATGACTAAACGTGTGTAAGAGAGAGGGAAAGAGGGAGAGAGAGAGAGGGGGAGAGAGAGAGAGAGAGAGAGAGAGAGAGGGAGGGAGTTTGTTCATCTGTCCTGTTGAGGAACAGAACCCCCCTGTCCTGGTGACCCCTGGGTTAATTCAGGAATCAACGGTGGAGGCAACACGCTAACCAGAGGCTAAGAGTGACACAACCTCTCCAAAGTCCCTACACGTCTGTGTACATGCGTGTGTGTGTGTGTGTGTGTGTGTGTTGCTGTACCACAACACAAGTAATACAGCAATAAATAGACATGAAATAGTCATGCAAGAGCTTAACATGTTCGTTTGTAATGCCATGGCTTAGATCTTCTCCTACATAATGGGAAATAAATGGGCCGACTGACCACAACCAGACAGAAAACACAGCAGGATGTACCGCAGTCATCGCCGTCTATTGTCAGAGTCAGACCCAAGACAAGGAAAGATAACGGACACAAACATCGAACGACAAACACAGCCGCTCTCTAGACAGCACGTCTGTCTGTCTGACCCTGAGATATGCCATAACAAGTATACAAGTTTTGTTATAGTGTGTACACACACACAAACACACATACACACCTTGACAAAACACCTACTGGAGCTTTGCCAAGGTGCATGTAATATAACAGCGTATATTGGGTGTGTAGGAGTCCGGTAATATGCAGACAGGGTGATAACCTAGGCTTTGTTTACTTTATGTCTGACACAGTTCTCTGGACTCCCAGCCCCGAGGCACAGAGTAACCCACATATATTTCCCAAACGGCTTTGCTTTACAACGCTCCTCCTCAATAATCAAGCTATCTGACGTGAGATAAACATGAAACGTAGACTATTTGTAGGAGAGTTTCTAAACTTACATTTAAATTAACTTAGAATTTCCCTCTAGCCTATAAAGTAACTAACTAACTAACTCACTAAAATAAAATATTTTCTTTGATTTTGAGGGGCATCTTATATGTAACACCGTCAACGCCTACATTAGCATGTTACACCTTACATGAAAACATTATGAAGAGACAGACAAATGTCCTCCCTCAGCCAACACGCATAGTTACCTATGTAATGAACAACACATATCTGTCCCTTCTTTGGAAACGTTCTTCCTGTTGAGATAAGACAGAAGACAATTGTGTTAATGTGTTATATGTGTTACAATACATCATAAGGGATGCAGAGGCAGTCACATTACTGAGACTATAGACCAACATGGCTGCATTTAGCCTGCCAGGATTTTCCTGTCAACCATGATAAAACCTTCACATGTGGAAGTCTGGTTTGTGCTACTATCAGGGAATAGGAGAAGAAGAAATGAGTTGTTAGATATGGTGACATTTTGGGTCAGGTAATTTTAGGTTTTAGCCTTTAGGCGCAGCAGAAATTTAGCTTTTTTTTTTCTTTTCTTTTTTTTGTAATTTCAAATGCACCAATAGCTGAAAATGAATTTACCAGATTGTATTTACAACTTGGGATGGGCAGCAACCCACTACTATCCTAGTCTGTGGGCTGCTGAATTCTTCAAATGGAAACCTAAGCCTGCAGCCCTTTATTCCCAGACCCAGGGGCTATCAGATACCCCTAATTGCAGTGGGGATGGTTGGGAGAGAGAGAGAGGTTTTACTGCTTTAACAGACAAGGTCTACACGGGCCAACATTTGCACAGTATTCATATTAATTACTAATTATTAGATAAATATTAGAAGCCTACATGTAGTGCATACATCAACATAGATGGTCCATAGTAGGTGTAGTAGAGAGTTCTAGAAAGATGTCGTGCAATGGGGAGGGAAAAACCCACCCCTGTATCATAGGATCCCAAGAATTTCCTACACACGTTTTAATGTAATGCTGTGTAGCTTGCTGTATAACGCCAATAGCATTGTTTTTATGTACGTAACGCTATTACAACGTCATCGGACATTATTATAGCTAGCCCGGGTTGCAACTGCACAGTAATTAAAAAAAACTCTATAGTATAATAAAATATTCTGTTTACCATCTCCGGGAGATATTGTCTCGACATCCACGCCCATAATTGCAGTAAGTCACAGGTCGCCCCTAAAGCATGCAGTCGGCAAAGCTGTTTAGTGGCTGTTGGTGGCCACAACACGGGTTACAGCGGCGGAACCATGCATTAACAGATCGCCAGCGTACACACAGCGCCAGCATAGAGATTTTCTTTACACGGTGCAGATTTCAGGGGGGCGTACGACACGCCCCCATAAATTATCTTATGCCGTAGTCATTCAAACACACTGATGATGCATACTAATAAATAAACAGTAAATCAACGGACGATATTGTGTGTATGGCTGTTTTGTTGACTTCGTACACGATTGAGCAATTTAATAAACAAAGCTCGATTCATAGGCCATTGTGTCAAAATGAAGAAGGCAGACAGTGCCACCGTGTGGGCAAAGCGAGCGTACTACAATTTTATAGGACAGCAAATCCCATAGTTCACGGAAAATTCATTCGATTTTGCTTCCGGGTCAAACATAGATTGCAATGGTACCGGGAAACGTGAAACGCAAGTGGGGACGTTGACAACTGTGGGTTTTAACCTGAAATGCAGGCTTTGTAAGGTAGGCCTACTTGCCCAGAACAGCATGTTCCGTACACAACACCTATGACTGGATGATAGCACACTTTGTCTGATCGTACACATTCTCATTTATAATAGCTTCGATTGTTGGAAGTTAAGTGATCGACTGTTATTAACACGATGACTATAATCGATAGTTAGTGGTAGCGCATTCACACCTAACAATAACCAGGGAGGTCTTATCTCAGCTGCGCATTAATAGCCGTGATTAAAACGCCAGGTATAACAGGACCTGGGTCACTCGGCCGTAAGCCGCTATAAGCCCTCACGACTGCCTCGCCTCGCCTCGCCTCGGGGATAGGGGATAGGGGATAGGGGATTAAGGCTTGTACTCGGAAGGAGACAGTCTTCTTCTGTTCTCAAGCGGACGTCGTAGCGGCAGCCCGTGCTTTGTTTTTTTAACCTATGATATACAGTATATTCACTGTTTCCTTCCCCCTCTTCGTCTGCGAGCAAGCCCTCGCTCCCCTGTCGCGATGGACCTCGGGAAGGCCAAGCTTCTGAGGACCGGCCTCAACACCCTGCACCAAGCCGTCCACCCCGTGCACGGCATCGCGTGGACGGACGGACGGCAGGTGTGCCTCACCTCCCTCTGCCTCGCCGGCGGCCAGGCGAAGTTCGGCGACACCAACGTCATCGGGCAGTTCGAGCACGTGCTGGGGCTCCACTGGGGCCCGCTGTGCTGCACGGGCGCGCCCGCGCTGCTCGCGGTCCAGCACAAGAAGCACGTGACGGTGTGGCAGCTGCAGCTCAGCGCGCTGGAGCACAACAAGCTGCTGTGCACGCAGACCTGCGAGATGAGCGAGCCCTTCCCGCTGCTCTCCCAGGGGTGCGTGTGGCACCCCGGGCAGGACGCGCTGGCCGTGCTGACCAAGCGGGATGCCTCGGTGCTGTTCTCGGTGCGCGCGGACAACCGGCGGGTGCGGGCGGACGTCCGCGGCGGCGGCCTGATCCACTGCGCCTGCTGGACCGGGGACGGCGCGCGGCTGGTGGTCGCCGTGGGCAGCGCCCTGCACTCCTACATCTGGAGCGACGTCCAGAAGAGCCTGGTGGCGTGCTCCTTCTGCCCCGTGTTCGACGTGGGCGGCTACGTGTGCGCCCTGGAGGCCACGGGCGCCGCCCAGGTTGCCGTGGCCACCGAGCTGCCCCTGGACAAGCTCTGCGGGCTGAACGCCGGCCTGGCCTTCGAGCTGCCCGCCGACACCGAGGCGACGCACGGGCCCCCCCCGGGGGACGGCGGCGACCCCCGGAGGAGGTCGCTGGAATGCGAGCGCTCCTACGTCTCCCCCGGCAACGGCCCCATAGACCTCACGCACCTGCTGTCCCGGCACCGGCGCTCCGACCCGAGCCCCCTCCTGCACCTGCGGCGCCGGGACACGGTGACGGGCTCGGGACAGGACTCCTCCCACCTCACCCTGGTCAGCTACGAGCACAAGGTCACCACCACCCGCAAGGTCACCGTCCCGGGCATCCTGGTGCCCGACATCGTGGCCCTGGACCCGCGGGGCTCCACGGTCGCCGTGGCGTCCAACACGTGCAGCATGGTGCTGGTGTACCGCGTGACGGAGTCCGCCATGCCCAACGTGCAGCAGGTCTCCCTGGGCGGGGGCGAGCGGCCCAAGGGCGTCTGTTTCCTCAGCGACAAGACCCTGCTGCTGATGGTGGGCCGGCAGAAGGCCAGCGACCCCGCCTTCCTCCCCTCCTCCAACACGGACAAGTACGTGCTGCGGCTGGTGGCCCAGGACCTGGTGTACGAGGACAGCCCCGGGGCCGCCGCCTGCCGCCCCGAGCCCCCGGAGAGCTTCCCCGCGGGGGCCAGGAGGCACTCGGAGCAGCTGGCCACGCGGGACCGCGAGCCGGCGGAGCTCAGGGACCTGGTGCTGCCCGGGGGGGGCCTAGTGGGCGGTCGCTCCCCGGGCAGCCGGCGCCGGCTGGTGGAGGTGGTGCGCAGCCCCGGGCCCAGCCCCGTCGCCAGCTCCGTGGACTTCTCGGACCGCGGCTCGGACCGGGCCAACTCCAGCTCGTCCTCCCTGGCGGTGGAGGGCCTCGACGTGGACCCGCACGGCGGCCTGCCGGCGGCCAGCCCGGTCGGCAAGGAGTCCAGCAGGGCCAGCTCGCCCCGCCTTGACAGGGCCCACACGGAGGCCACCCTGCCCATCTCGGAGAGGGCCTCGGGGGCCGCCAAGGAGCGCACGCTGCAGCAGCTGGTGCTCAACATGGACAGGCTCTGCACGCGCTTCGCAGACGTGCAGCAGTGCATGGCGGGAGTCACAGACTACGCCCACAATGGGAAGAAGGCGCAGAGCGCTTACCCCAACGCTTGCTCGCCCCCCTACGCCAACGTCACGTGTCAGGTAGGAACGTGCCCACGTGCCCAGGCGGCTGCTTAGTATATCTCATCTGTATAGAGCGAGCGTGCACGTGCATGTTGCCTGGGGTGGAGCCATAGCCTCTGCTTTAATGGTGGACGACCTGCTCAGCTGGTGACAAATCGCTTTAGATAAAAGCGTCTGCTAAATGCTGTAAACTTTAAAAGAGTAGAACTTCTGCTCTACTAAAATCTGTTTATTAAACGCTTTAATAACCTAATCTACGACTGCAACTTTCCTCTCTCTCTCTCTCTCTCTCCCTCTCCCTCTCTCTCTCCCCCCCCCCGTGTGCAGAAGCAGCTGTCAGAGAATGTCTTTATCGATGAGCGCAGACCCGTGCTTCTGTGTGAGGGGAAGCTTTGTCTGCAGGTTCTGCAGGACCTCTTCAACATCTCTGTGGTGGAGATGATGTACGGTAAGGTTTGAGGGGACCGGCATTCACCTCAAGTGAACTCACGACGTCGCCTAAACGCTATTTCTACGCCTTGTAGAAAAATCAAAATATGCTGTGTTTGTGTTCTGCGTAAGCTAGTTTACTACCCACACATGGTTTGTTCAATACGTTTATATAGTATGTGGTCATTCACTTTTTGTTTGTTTTTACCTAACCTTTGTGTAGTCTTCCGTCGCCAACGCTAATGTGCTAGCAGTTCTGTGCTAAAAGTGTGCAATGATTTCAGCCTTTTATTTATTTATTTATTAGCTGTTCATTTGATGTCCACACAACATAACGTAGTTTTTCATCATCCTTCATCTGTCAGGGTGGACAATATTTCAGACACATTCATGAAAACATGTCATAGAATGATATATTATGCAGCACTGTCCCCTTCTTAGCATGCAGAAGATATAATTGGAAGCGATTATAGCTTAGCTTTTTGAGAGATTAACACAATCCTCTTAGTACAATGACGCCAAGGAGATTTGTTATTGATTTGGTTTTGCTATAGACTTAAAGAACGACTTAACCATGACAGCTATTGTATAAAAGTATAATTTATGATTCAAGATACAGTATTTAGATGACAGTCAGTCTAACTGAAATTCCATTTGTTCTCCGACTAAACCAAGCTCAGATGTGCGTCCCCCCGTAATGTTAACAGTCATCTTTCTTTCCAGGGCCGTTGTGGGTTGTGCTCGTGGCAGATGCAAATGGCTTTGTGCCTCTGACGTTCAAGCCCAAAGATGAACTCACAGTTCGGAACGGAAAGAGGAAATCGTCCCTTCGGACCCCTGGCAGCCCGGAGAGCTCCTGTCCGCCCAGTCCCGTCTTCAAGTCCAGACCCAGCTCCACCACAAACCCCGACATAGCCCCCGAGCCTTCCACATAGCCCCTAGACACAGGCCTGCACATACTGCATAAACACTTGCAAACCCCATTTATGCAATATATCTAAGTCAAAGTACACAAGGCAAGCAGGTTCCTGGAAAGATGAACACCACATATTTCTTTGAGGCCAATTCCTAATGGACTGTACCTACAAACAATGTGTAGATGCATTGAGTCTTTTTATCAAATTATTTTTGTATTATTTGTGGAAAACCGCTTTTGAAAGGGTTGCCTTTTCAAAATGTTAACATATTACTGCTTTGTTTTAGAAGGATAAATACAAATGAGAGGAATTGAGTAATTGACCCAGTATGTTTGGTATTGCATTGTACACCTGTATTATGACGCATTTGGTATCTTTAGTCTTACCCCATCTAATGGTAGATTGTAATATTGCAGAGGAGAGAAGCGAAATGAGAACAATTGTATAGATTCTGGTTTGAGGGGTTGTAATAAAACAATAATATAATGAAATAGAATCAAATTGAATGTGTATGAAGTTATTTTGTTCAACATAGACTAATTAATTCAAGTATTCATGGGTTTAGCATCGTTTTACTACAACCCCTTAAAGCAGTGAATCAAAAAAACAATACTAGCAGTTGTTTCGATTCTCTTAATTTGCATTAATACCACCTACCACTAGATGGTGATAAGACTAAAGAAAACATCTAACATCATTGCTGAAATTAGATGGGCTACTAAAATCAAATACTGTATGTAGACAACTGTCTGTTGTGAAGGATGAAGGCTAGGTAGTACTAGCGTGTATAATTAAAATATCTTAGTTTGTCTACATTTGTGAAGGATATGTCATTCTTACTCACCCACCTCTATAACATTTATTTAATTAATATTTTCAACCCATTGTGATCAAGATACCATTAATAAATACCAGCAATATAGAGCTAAACACAGCAAATAATGATATACATTCATTTATATAAATTAATATTTTCTCTCTCTGTCATATATATGTATGTATATATATATATATGTGTATATATATATATATATGTATATATATATGTATATATG
>JAOEHI010004484.1:0-10005 GCA_025447815.1 Percopsis transmontana | reverse complement strand
TATATATAATAAACACGGGGCAGAATATCCTACTGGTATAGGTGTTGGACTCACAGTCAGAATGTCCTGGGTTCAAGCCCCAGATTTGGCCTACCTGTAAGCATCCTTGAGCAAGATGCCTATCCCCTACATGCTCCATGTAACAGAAGCATGTACTTTTAAGGTGCTTTGGATAAAAGCATCTGCTAAATGACCTCATTGTAATTGTAAACATGTTTACTACAGAAAATAACATTCCTCATTATTTTGGATGCTGCAATGGGCAATCCTCTTTGGACCTTTTTCATAGAATTATCGTACAAGGGTAAACACCGCTAGCTTATAAAATGATTGGCTTCATTTAATTAGGTGTCCTAATAAGCAAGCATTGAATATTGATTCATTGAAAAAGAAGAAAACCACGGCAATGGTTCAAGAGCAAATGCTTGCTTATGACCGAAAAGACCTACACCCTGGCTCTCTACTAGCCTGCCACCTGGCATACTCTAAAATGATGTTTCATGCCTCACTAAAACATCTCTTTTCCTAATGTGATGGTACCAGGCTATCCATTCTCAGCATGTCAGGTTGACCCCAGATGGAGGACTAGTAAGCCATAAAGAGGAGGTTGTCTCTGTCGTGCTCTTCAAACTCATCAGAGCTAACTCTGTTTATTATACAACCTGCCTAGCTGGCCACTATTCACTTTAAAACAATTCTCACACTTTATATACACCTTTCTAGCTTTTCAGCCCAAACAACGTTAATCTCACTGGATTGCCCCTGTTTCCCCGCCGCTCTCTCTCCATGAGTCCATCTGCGGTTCCAATATGTGGGAAGCAGAATTATTGTGATTTACTGCATGTCATTCCTCTGTTTTCTTTCTTTTATTTTTGAGTGGTTCTCCTGGGGTATCTACTGCCTTTATTTCATCTCCCAGAACCCGACCAGAGGATGCTGGGACTTCTCGAAAGTATCAGAGGAATTTAGATTAGATCCACACTACTTTTGGAAAGCCAAAACAATATACTATACTCTTCTAGTGTCCACAATGTAACATCTTTCTGTGTGTCATTCGATGAATGCTTAGTTTAAAAACAGCAGAGCCAAAAATAAAGTCTTACTGTGTAATGTTGTTTCTCATAAATTTCATTATATTTCAAGCACTTTTTGAAATAAAACAGAAACGTGTTATTGTGAAAATTATTAAAATATTTACATTACTGTTTCACAGTACACTAGATGTTTAAAGTTAAGCCTAATTGATTATATAAATAGAAATTACAATTACAATTAGCAGACGCTTTTATCCAAATCGACTTACAATTACATGGTGCTATTACAAGGAGCAGATAGGGGTTAGGCATCTTGCTCAAGGATGCTTACAGGTAGGCCAACTCTGGGGCTTGAATCCACGTCCTTCCGGTTGGGAGTCCAACCCCCGGACCACTAGACTATCCTGCCCCCCAGGATAGTCTAGTGCAGTGGTTCTTAACCTGGGGGTCGGGACCCCAGACCGGGACCCAGGGGGGTCGCGAGAATGCTACTATAGACACAAAAATTGAAAAAAAATTAAAAAAAATTACTTAAAAATAACTAGTCGGACTATAGTTGTGAATGGAATCAATTTGGGTGGACACTGTAAATATTTTGCAGTGGATTGGATCTCTGTTCAAACTGAATTTCCCAGACTGAGTTCAATGGCACAGAAAAAAATTGTCCCCTTTGCATCTACATATCTATGCAAGTCTGAATTTTCTGCACTTACTTACCTGAAAAACAAATACAGGGCCTGTCTGAGAGTGGAAAATGATCTGTGACGCTTCCTGAGCCCTACTAAGCCCTGTCTGGACCACCTCTGTACATCAATGCAGGCCTAACAATCCCATTAAGTGAGTAGGATGGAGGTGTATGTGTGTTTGTGTGTGTGTGTGTGTGTGTGTGTGTGTGTGTGTGTATTTGGTGTTGGGAGGGGGGGGGCGCAAAATATTTTCAACCTCAAAAAGGGGTCGGACTGCCAGAAAGGTTAAGAACCCCTGTGCTAGCCTTTCAGAACCACGGCCTTGACATTAGCTGTAATAATTTCTTTCATTTCTAGTGGTACTAGACCATGGATAGTCTAGAAATTATATAAATGTTTAAATTATTATAAAAAATTATTATATAAATTATATTAAAAAAAATATTTTCAAATATTTATTATTGTACAGCGTATGAAGGTCTTGTAGGGGTTTTTAAAATGTCAACAGCAACTCGGTAATATACTGTATGTACTGTAAAGTACAGTAAGATGAAGATGTTTAAACAAGAAAATAATTACTGGTCCATTATTTCCCATTTAATGTGCGGAAGTTAATTGTCAGTTCAGTTTGTTTCTTGCATCAGTTTTAATAATGAAAAGGGTTTGACAAACAACAAGTTGATAGGCCTACTGTACCTATCAGTTCTAATATACCTGTAAGGTCAGACGAATGTGACGCTGTCCATGGGTTTGAACGACCACGGTGCGCTCTAGAGACGTGTTATTTCTGGCAACAAAACAATTCCAAAAGAACGTAGGCCTATTATTAGTATACACAGAACTTTGAATGGAATGAATGAATGAATCAATCAATATTATATTATATAACGTGTTAGTAGCACTGTATCATGCACCATCCGGGCTTCCGTGTGAATGGACATTTCTCTATTGATGATCAATTGCGCAGAGAGAGAGAGAGAGAGAGAGAGAGAGAGAGATATGCTATATAGCCTACTGTATGAGGCGGAGTCTGATAACCAAGACGGAGGAGAGCGCTACCGTTCAGTTTTGTTTCGCAGTAGTCTCCTTTGCCCCGTACCGTACAGTACACTGTAGAACCTTTTAGGAGCTACGCTACCAGAAGTCCCGGGGCTGTGGACTTGCACATTATTTCACTTGGAGTAGCAAATAATTACTTGGATTTTTCCTTTTCTTGGGTGCTGAAAACGCGCTACATCAGGTATAATGTGATCTGAAAACATCTCTCGCTTGCCTGCCTAAAACGCTGTATTTACCGAAGGTTAGGAGAGTTCTGTCGAGCCGTGTTGACGGGTTACCTGTCTGTTTATTTGGCGGAGGGAAAACTCAAGTTTGCCTCTTCTTCAAATTTTTTTCATTAATTTACCATTCCTGTCGATCTCTTTTGCTCAGTTCGTACTATTTTTATCTCTTTCCTTTCAGATGCTGTTCTCTCTCTTGCATGTGGCGGTTGTCCTGCTTAGCAGGCAGACCGTGCCGGTCTCCGGTAACAACCGTGGCCACGCGCTGGACAGCGACAAATGGCTCAGCACCGCGTCTCAGGACCGATACTGGAACAAATTCAGAGATGTGAGTTTCAAATTTAATTTTTTTTTCTTACACTTTTGCGTCAAAATGTAGTAAAGTAGCCTACTCTGGAATGAGCGCTTTTGAGCTGCGGCGCGTGCAAAATAGCCTACCTTGTGAGTAGTCTTCTTAAGTGTGCTCCAAGTCTAATCCACTGTGTATGAGCTAGGCATGATGTCAGGCCATAGGCTAAGATAAAGAGGCATGAATTGTGTCGATATGTAAATTGCCAAAATTGCTCTTCAAACCTGGTCCCAGCTCAGTGCTCTCAGGGAATTATTATTACCAAGAAAATGTCTGTGATGTAGGTCCAACAGTCTTCTAGTTCTATTCTATTTAGAAACTGAAACTCTCAAATTAAGTAAATTGGCTATCCAACACACTGTCTAGTGTAACCAGAAACAGACTCTGATCAGTTTTAACACTGGCCTTCCATTTTAACCTAGTGCTCCATAGGAGTAAGTAAGATAGCCCATTAGACATTGGACAGTTAGTACTGCATAGCTTCATTGATTAGTGGAGCAGCAAGTAAATATTGATTGGCTTTTCTACAACCTGAATTCAAGATGCAGAAGTGTGTGTGTGTGTGTGTGTTTGTTAATTGTTTGTTCAGAGTTGATCCTCCATGGAAATGAAACTCATTAGGAAGAAACCGTCTGTGAAAAAGGGCTATAAGAAAAGCAGCAGGTAATATTGGTGGGAAAGAGCAAATGCAGCATTTATGTTTAATATTTCATGCACTCCTCCCCGCCAAATGAGATATGTTATGGTGTCTGTGCGGCCGTGCATTTGATTGTCTACACTTTTACAAAAGAGAAGGTTTATAAAGGCTTATAAAGACCCCTCCCCTCACACTCTTCCTTTATTCTTCCTCATTTCATTTTCCACATTTCCTCTGGTATCTCTCTTTAAATACCTGAAGGGGGTAAAAAAGGAGTAGCAAATTCAATCTCAATCTTTCTTATGGTACCTAATTTATTCATGGTCTTTATCTTTGACTCGACCACTTAAAAACTATCGTGGCTTTTACAGCAGACTTTTAGAGAATTCAGTCTCTAACAGTTTGAAAAGGTAAAATACCTTTACAGTTTATGCGTTGCTTATTTTATTGCCTTCATTCTGATTAACATTTTTCATCCGGAGTTCGGCGTCTAAACTGTGTCTTTGTGTTGCCTGTCTTCTCTGTCTGCCATGTTTTGCATTATTGTGGACTTACCTCTTCCTCCGTGATGTTTAAGATGAGAATGGCTTTCTTGGAAGTGGAGGCATTATTTATTTGGGTGCTAGCTTATCTAGGAATGCAATTCTATGAACATATTGTGCCTTAGTGAAAACCAGACTGTTATACATGTATGTACTCTTCAGTAAATTGAATTGAACTAGAAGTTGTTGTTTTTTTAACCTAATTTAGCACATTTTTGCGCTAACTATGAGAAAATCTGAGGCATATATAAATTACGGTGTGAATGAAACACATGTAATTACTTCCATGATGACACGCAGATACAATGTGGTCTAAACCGCTGAGCCAGCCCATTTGAGCCAAGTTAGTCGTTCCTCTGGCCTGTATTTGTTAACGTTGATATTGAGAGGAAGAATAATTGAGCGAGGTGTTGCTGGCTAAGACAAAACACACAGTCAGTATACTGCGAGTATTGTACTGAGTGGTGCCAGGGCTGGTGGTGAAGTGCACTTCATCACTTAGCAAAACAGAGATGCAGCACCTTGTGATTTGTATCAAGGTGTCCGTATTCAAACAAACATTTCTCACAAGAGTTGTTGAAAACTGATAACCTAAATTCATTTAGTTGTCTCAACTGATCACGTTGTGGACACAGCAAGGGATACTGTTCTGTGCTGACTTTAACATGTCCCACTGTTGCGTTGACTGTGCTAGTAGTGGCTCTCTTCTCCAAACATTTCATTCCTCTTCCCACAGTTGAGATCCAAATTGAGATTAAGGCGAGGGAGCAGTCACCTGTATTACTGTAAGCTGAGTTCATTCCTGGACTGTATGTGTTCAGGTTTCGTCAACACAAGAGACAAGAGACGAAAGAAAACCTCTTCAGCACTGGCTGCTGACATTTTCTGCGGCTGTGTCAAACTTTGAAAAGTGTAATCACACTTGGGACCGTTTTTAGCACGCCATTGAACTGCATTGAACATTGATCAAGCTGCAGGGGTGACATAGTCTCACTCTTGTAGTCTCGGTCTATCTATTTATCTCTACTCTCTCACCCAGATGCTCTCTCAGGTACCTAAATTCGGCACCGATTAATATTACGTGAATCGGTACTCGGTAGTACCAGCGTAATTCGGTCGGTACCCTTACGTTTACCTAGTTCAATACCCAACCCTAGTGTCTGTAACGTCTGACAGATTTGCGGCATAGAGACCAGAACATTATTGTTATAATACCTCATCACTATTCACCAGAACATTATTGTTATAATACCTCATCACTATATGTCTTGCAAAACAGACAGGGTGGAGTCAGCTCTTTGTGTTGAGGCATTTCTCATGGGAAATGTAGTCTTTAATCTGGGCTACCTCAAAACTCTTCACCGTGCCTTTAAAAACACTTGCTGATTCTCTATTACATGTACAGTACAATCAATACTAAAGTGTCTCAAGACAAATCCCTTGTGAACCTCGTCATTTCCCATTCATCTACACTTATGTGGATTGAAGATGGATTATGCATCAAAACATAGTCTACATCCAATGTGTACTGAATATTGTGTCAGGAATATGTGGTTAGATCAAACGTGATCTGAAACATACAGTCCTTGGATGTGGATGTGTGCATGTTAGTGTGTGTACTGCATTTTTCCATGCACTGTACTTTTTTTGTTGTAAATAGCTGTTCTTCCCAGTGGGTCCATTCATGAAGTGGTTGTGCCTGGTTCCAGCTCAGACACCTTGGCATTTGTTGTCTGCCACACAGGTGTTTGTGCGCTTGTCTGTGTAGTGACTTTGTGCCTTAGAGAGAGTGGAGTCCCATGGTGAGGATTAGATATTGTCATCTTTTTATCGGCAGTTATTTATTTTCCAAGTTGGCATTCTCTCTGGGGCTGCCATTCAATGAGACACCTCTGTTTTGTTTTTTCAAAAGAAAGGGACTTGTGTGTTTGTGCACATATTGTTCTGCACTGCAACTGGTAAAATTGATTTAAAGGTAAAATAGGAAGTGTTGCATGTTTGAATATACTATGCTGGGTGATGAAGGGTGAATGTGCACTGTCAATGTTATTTTCAGCTGTTTATAGTTTTCCTTTATGTCAGGGTAAGACACATTCCTTTACACCTGCATTATGTCAAGGGATGTGTAGACCTACTAAGGAAACAATTCCCTCACATTTCATCTCTTTATTTTATAGGCTATAGCCTACCTAACTGTACAAGTAATTAAAAATTGTTCTAAATTCTTGAGCTATATTAAAGGATACTTCCTGTCAGTCTCAATATGGGATTTATTTTCTTTTTATATATCAGCCAGCTCTGACCAAAAATCTAAATTTACTAGCGGTTCATTTGCTAATGTTAATTAGCGACCAAAGTAGTCTAATTTTGACGTACCCTCCATAGAAAAGATTAAGCTAGTTTATCAACTATGTAGCGAGAGAGCCAAGAATACACTCACATAAACTGCAGTTTAATTACCTCTATACATCATAGTCATGAACGCACCACAGGACAAACTCTGTACCACACATTTATATGAAAGGACTGCTGACAATGCATGCTCTATTTGAGCACCATTCTGTATAATATTCATGTGTGTGTGGGTAACGGGTCGGAAATGGTCTCATAAGACAGGATAAAACCCTGAAATAATTTTTACTCCCCCCAACACACACACACACAGAGGGGGAAAAAAGCTTTCTCCATATTGAATGGCTATTTCCCTACAGCCAATATTGCAATCAAGTAAGGAAAGACTTGGCTGAGCACCTGTCAGTCTTTCTTATCACGCCACCCACACCCCCTCTTATTTCCTGCCTTTCCGTCCCCTCTCAAGCCAACCTCTTCACCTCTAATCTCTCTCTCTCTCTCCTGGCTCTTCACTCTCTTGTTTCATGCTTCAGTAGGTGCTGATGAAACCCAGCCATTTAACGGTGTCTCTCTGTCCCCACCTCTCTCCCCTTTCCTCCTTTTGTTTCTGTGAGTCCGTCCCTCTCTCAAGTCTCAACGTCAACACCTGGAGGGAAGCGACCGCCAATATGTATTTTCATGCTTGCCTGGGAGTAATACCTCTAAAAAAAGATCTTCACATTGCCGTATAGCCATGTTCCCTGGCATGTTGACACACACACACACACACACACACACACACACACACACACACACACACACAAAATACACAGACAGACATAAATCCATCCACCCTGAGCCTCTGGGAGCGATCGATCTGTAAATCTACTGCGCCCTGGCAGCCATGATTGGAGCCTTGATGTGATCAATAAGAGTCTTAAAACGGCCGGAGGACACATACAAGCAACCCACACATAGACACACACACACACACACACACACACAGACACACACGTTTGACCGTGAAAAGGAATAGTGACCCTGCCCTAAGAATAGGTTACTGTCCTCTGTGGCGTGGTGTGGAGTCAGGGGTCAGGGTTCAGGGGTCAGAATGTAGCTCAACAATTAAAATGATCAAATAATATGATCAAATAAACTGACTATAAAAGAAGAGATTGACAGATGAACAAATAAAGTGTTCATCGGCTCGAGGGACATGTGAATGCCATGCTTCACTATGGCTGAACTCGCCTCAGGGCTCTGCATGGACATGGTCTGTGCCAGGGTTTGTGTATGCAGCTAGATTTCTTGCTGTTATAATTCCATAGCAATTACTCCTGCATACCCTCTGCATGGGTCCCGTGTCTGTTTATTTGGCTGATATGGCGTTTCCCCCGCTGAGGTCTTAATACCTTTTAATGAGCTTGTGTGAGCAATGCGCCATGAACCATGATGAGTTTTATTTTATTTTCAGATCTCAAACACAACACGTAAAACTCTCAGCCTTCCCAGCTGAAGAGCCATTGGCACCACTCGTTTCATCAGCACTTTCCCTCACGACGTGACTCTGATGAAGGCGCATGTGGTGCTGAAACGTAAGCTGTTTGCACCTTAATAATAAATGTTGTTTACTGAGTGCTCCAGTGCTTTCTTTGGGTTTAGTTCCTGATCCAGATCCCCTCCAGAGTTACAGCCCACTTCTGTGCAGCACCGGTTGGCTGTGGCTGATGCGGAAGAGATCCTGCACACATATTATAAGAAATAATAAAACAAACAAATAAATAACATAAGAAAATTAGGGGTGTCCCTGACTAAGAATTGACTGATTGGTGAAGACTTGCCTATCATCCAATGATCGTCAAATCTTTTATTTTTGCTCATTGATCCATATTAATTATATGGTTATTGTAGTGTATTTTAGTATGTCTAGGAGGCTACTCGTGACAGAATACAACAGGCATATCAATGAGCCAGTCAGATGAATGGCTATCTACTGTTTACATAAAAGAGGAAATGGCACGATAATAACAAATCCAACACTGCATATCCCTTGTTATGAGAATAGCTACAAACACAAATTGAACAAAAAATAGGTTACAATTCAGAACTTCCTCACAGAAACTCCAATCATAACACGCCACGGCGGGCCAGAATAACACAGATTTACCTGCGGCAAACATAATCCCATGGGAATTTCACACCAGCGATGAAAAGGACAAGACATGGGAGGACTGACGGACAACCCATTTAATGTCTCTGCCATGGATTTATTTATGCACACTAAGGAGATTGATTAAAAACACATGAGTTATTTTCATTATTTTTATTAACATTAATATGCTGATATGTATACCAAAATAGGCTATATATCATTATTGTGAGAAACCAATAAATTCTATGTAAAATCAGACATTCAGCACTCCCATATAGCCGGAATGGAATGATCCTTGTTTCATAACCACAGTTTGCAACTACTTGACTGTAACATTGACAGTCAAATCAATTACAATTTTCTACAGCTGACAGTAAGTGTCATAAAACAGACAATTCCAGATTAATGGAATATTTGAAACCTACACAATATCTGAGCAGCCCCTTGTGGATTATCGGTTGTATAGTAATGTATAATAATGGTAGGCCTTTGATCCATACAGTATATTTTGATAATTTGCTGTCGAAATGCTGTAAAATCACACTATATTGATCATTAATCAACATGAACTGATTCTAGCAATTTCCTATTTGACTCCCCGTGTTCTCACACCATTACCCAGCATGCCGTACTGATGATGTATGACTCCTAGCTGTCTGGCTGTGTTTGTGTCATATTTCATTTTTGTGGTGACTGCTGTTGGCCATTATAAGAAAACCAACATTATGCTAATCACACATCCAGCGACCTATATCATTTGTGACTTTAATAATAATAATCTAAAACACTCTTTTCTATCTCCTTCTATGCCATTTGTCCAAAATAACCAAACCCTTAGTTTGTTGGACTCTTCAGAGCTTCCTTATTAAAACTTGAACAGATCACTCATGTGAGAGATGGAAATTCTCACATGAGTGATCTGTGTGTGTATGTGTGTGTGTGTGTGTGTGTGTGTGTGTGTGTGTGTGTGTGTGTGTGTGTGTGTGTGTGTGTG
>JAOEHI010004483.1:0-10005 GCA_025447815.1 Percopsis transmontana | reverse complement strand
CCCCCCCCCCCCCCCCCCCCCCCCCCCCCCCCCCCCCCCCCCCCCCCCCCCCCCCCCCCCCCCCCCCGAGAGAGACAGAGAGAGAGAGAGAGGCTAGGCTACCCAGGGTACAGGAGTGTCTTCCATCTCTTCTGCAATTCATGTATCTATTCTCCAAGTTGGATGAGTGAACACACTACACATTGTGTGTGTGTGTGTGTGTGTGTGTGTGTGTGTGTGTGCAGCATACACATCACCCGCAGCGGTGTCTCTCCCGCCCTATCTCGTCGCCGACGCCGACATAAGTGCGCTGGCACTTGTCATTCCTGCTGCTGTTGCGCTCCCTGTCTACTTGTCCGACATGGGCTTTTTTTCCCAATGGCAGACTGAAGCTCGCCAAATGGCGCGTGAAATAAAATAGTGACACACGCCCTGTTGGAACCTAATAAGACATCACATTACAGAGATGAGAAACTATATCATTGCCATGGCAACCGTGAGGCGCGCAGCCGGAGGGCTGGGTGACAAGAGCGGAAAGAGGACGGGTGAAGAATCGAAAGAAAAGGAGGAATGAAAAGATTTGTAATAAAAATAACAATAAAAAAGCTGCAGGAAGGAAGAGGCTAGAATATATTGAAGGTGAGTGAGGCTTTGCACGGTCTTCCTCCGGTTTCAATTCATTGGGTTTCTTCTGGTTTTGTGTGAAGTGCAGCCTTCGCTGTCACACCGCACCATGCCAGTGCATTTCCCCCTGACAGTGTCAATGCTAACCGCTAATTAACGCTAATCATAATTCCAATTAAAAACCTCTTCCATTCCCATACAAGCTCCCGGCGAGTAGCAGGCACTTGTGTGTGGGAAAGCAAAGAAATATAGAAACCGGTGAAGCCTCATTGTCCTCCCTATCTCCATGACGCACCAAAACACCAGAGCGCCATCTGCATTCGAGGATTTTGTTCCATTCATTAGCTGAGATACAAACCGTTTTTTAACAGAGTGCTGAGCGGCTTTCTGCTGTGCTGAAGCAGCAGTAATATGGTGTAATGTTTCGCAGGCTGCCCGTGTAGAAACGCAGCGTGTGCGTCTATGAAATCCCAACCTTTCAGTGGCAGCTGCGAGCCGTCCAGGGGACGGTGGGGGCTGCGAAGGATTGCGTAGTTCTGGAGCATCTGTAGCAGGCAGGGGCTGGCGGCACTACACCGCCTACAGCCCACCGTAGCGACGCGGCACAGACGTCGCCATCACCGCCCTGTTTATTTTTTGTTCAGCTGGCCACTAAACAAGTCATTCACAGGCTGGACAATACATGGAAAAGGGAGAGGTGAGTGAAAAGAGAGTGAAAAGACAGGGGCCAATGTGAAGGCCTGGACAGAGTTAGATAAAACAGGTGTAGACACAGTGCTATTTGGTCTACCAGGTAGGAAAGCAGCTGATTCCACAAATTCGTTTTCGTTCTTCTAACAGAATTACATGGGAGAAACTAACTGTTGTTAGTGTGGGTTACTATGAGTTAGAGGGTTCAGTGCATCATGACTGGAGCTATTACAGAGCTTGTACTTTCTGGACCAGGTTTTCCAACCTCTGTTTGGGAGAAAGTAGCTAGTCTCGACATTATGAGGTCCAGTTGTACAGCTGCAGGAAGACAAAACAATGGGCAGGATTGTGGCATGGAAGGAAGCAGACAAAAACCTAAAATGTGGAGCTTAGAGCATAAGCAGTGAATAATATGGAGTATGAGGCATTCTTGGGAATATAACCCAAGGTTATATTATATAAACTGCAGCAATCCATTAGCGTACATGGAAATACCATTTATTACATGTTTGACCATCACAACGAGGGGGATAGTTATTGTGAAGTGTAATTATTCATTTTAATGTAGGCACCTTTCTTTAAGTCCCATTGCAGAGAGCACAAAGGAAAACAAGCCCATTATACATTGGAGTGCATGAAAGAGATGCAAAGCAGCAGCCTTTAGAGCTGTTAACATGACAGACGGATGGATATTGAGAGGCCTGGCAGGCATGTGAGCATTGCATTAGCCCCCTCCGTCAACAGTTTCGCGGCTAAAACAAATATGAGGCACATGCAAATAAAGCAAGATGCTTGAAGGACCGGAGGTAGGCAGTAGTAGTGTGGCGTAAAATGGTTTAATATGTATGTATGCACACAAAAAAAAAAGTTTACTGCACAGATAATGAATTTCATATGAAGTCAAAATCCTAGAGTAACGGAATTCAATTAAGGCAATGAATGGCACTTATGTAGCGGGCGAGAAGGCTCTGCCATCCTTTCATGAGAATTCTTTGAGAAAACTGATGACAGACCCCAGAGTACACAAATAATTCCATTATCTCTAAGCAATTCATAGGCTAATTCTCCCAATATACAATTTTAATAAACGTGAAGCCTCACCAATATTGAAACACTATTAACATCAAATAAATAATTCACCCATTGGTCTCCAGCAATAGATCATAAGAAATCAAAGATTAAGCAGTCCACGTAACGATGACTTTGTAAATGATACGTGTACAAATAACATATGATATCACTTTGTTAGTGTTCTATAGGAGAAGCAGCATTATTGAAGTACAGTAATGGTAGTAATCGTAGTGTCTTCTGTAGTATTAGTAATAGTAACAGTAGTAGACACAGCAGAGTAATAATGGCTTATTATCGTTATGAAAATTCGACCGCTATTGGGAACTCCAAGTGCACAGAAAATAATAACTAGTGTTTACGATGCTGGCTTGTGAACTATCGGCCACTCGCTCTACACTCTTCCCAGTGGATACGGTGCTGAGGGGAAACACTTTTCAAGACTGCCTTTGTTACAGTAAGTGTGTGAGCAAGCGTCCATGGTACTCTGTGCCATGAGCCTCACTGTGCAGCTCAATCAGTGACTCACTCCCCACTCAGTATGCAGGGATTATATCAGTGTGTTGCTCTTAATCATTCTCATTTTCCTAAATATTGTTCTAACTTGCTTTGGGGAGCTATCCCCGTGCATATGCATGCGTACTCTGTGTGTGCACGCGTGTGTGCATGTGCAATGCAGATAAGCACACACTCGTGCGCACATACGCACGCATACAGTACATACAGTACATACACAAAGGCAAACAAGCACTTGCTTACAGACAAATACACACACATACAAGGATACACAGAAGCACGTGCGCAACAAGGAAGTGGTGCTGCAATTGAGAAGGTTTAAGTAAAAGGATCAACGCGGATTTCCTGCGAAAAAAAGGTCTTGCACTGCATCAATAATTCATAGACTTGGTTATTTACTTGCACTGGGGGGTTAACACTGGTTCTTCTTTGCAGGAGAAATGGCCATGGCTGCATTTACGTATAAGACAGATGAAAAAGGAAGGCGAAAAGAGAAGGAATGAAAGCAGAGAAAAAAAAGCCAAGCGGTTAGATTAGGACAAGATGGCGGCCATTTATAGAGTAAAAAGGAATATTTAATCGCTCCAGAGGACCACTCAAGCAGCGATCCCACCAACACACCCTGACTGCTAGCCCCCCCCCACTTGCGAGGGCAAGCCGAGGCTTTGGAATGGGAAGCAATTTTCTGATATATGAACTATGACATTGTGTAATCCATATATGCTGATATATGTTGCATGACGGGGCCTGAGTATGTGGCGTATTTTATGCTGCCGCACAGACCCTACAGCAAGACAGGTAGAGAGAGACAGGTAGAGGGGGAGAGAGAGAGAGAGAGAGAGAGAGAGAGAGAGAGAGAGAGAGAGAGAGAGAGAGAGAGAGAGAGAGAGAGAGAGAGATGGGAGTGATGGGGACGTGGGGGGTGGGGGGTGTTTAATGGCAGGCCGAGATGAGGTAAAATCACAGTTATTTAAACACACAAGCGGTGGCGTGGCGATGGCGGCGGGCGCCAAGTTCAAGGGTCACCTCGTCTGGACCTCCGCTTTGTTCTAGTCAGGTTGGCTTGTATCTGCGGCGCCACGCTGTCATCGCTCTCCATTTCAGCCAGCCAGCCGCCCTGACACACCCCGACGGAGCACGCCTGCGTAACATGGAGCCTCACAACCCCGGCAACCCTCTGATTGATTGCTCGACTATATGATGTGCATGTGCATGATTGAAAAGGTGAAAAAAATATGTTTTGTGTCTGTGTGCGCATGTGTGTGTGTGTGTATGTGTGAGCCAGAGAGAAACTAAGAGAGGTGTGAGTCAAGTTTGAAGAGAGTACCTTAATGTCAGCTATAAATCTCAGAGTTGATATGTGTTCGGCTCGGCGCAATATTCTCGCCCGCGAACGAGTGTGTTCGGTGTATTTCAGGCGGTGAATGTATCTCATTGCGCTCCCTGCGGCCAAGTCAGGCAGGGAACATTAATGAAACATATACTGGCTTTGGGAATCACATGGCGCTGAGCTATTGAGGGTGAGCAACAGCCAGGCTCGAGGAGTAATTCTTTAACTCCCCTTTAATAGAAAAGCCAGTGAATGAGACTGCTGTCACACGGCACGACTCTAATCAAATCCCTGCGCTCCGAGGGCTCCCTGCTCCACCAACAACCTGAGGCGACGTTTCCTCGCGCCATACATCTCCACCAGAAACCTTTGCACACGCCACCTCCTCGCCTGTCCGACAAGTAAATACGCTGAACTGGTAAAAACAAATCCGATCTGGCCGGAGTAAAAGGATACCCAGTCCACTTAGGAGGGTGAAATTAATACGCGGTGGTGGAGGGAACGGTTGTGTTCACGGTAACGCACTGTACGTGCCTATGACCTAATGTGCCTTAACTGCCATTCCGCCACCGTGAGGAACTTCATTATGACTGGAAACAATTAGCGGGAGCAACGTATGTAATTGGTTCTCAGCCTCCAACAGCACAGTCAATAGCCTAGAAATGGAAACTGTGCTATCACTAATGAGAAAAGGGTGTAGGGGCAGTGAGGGTGGGGCGTTGGGGGGTGGATAGACCCTTATGTGGCGTGGCGGAGGGATTCAGTGGTGGACTAATGTTACACTAAAATGGGAGCTGAATCGTACTCACGTACAAACAGATTGAGGAGATCGTATCAGGTTCAATAGTGAACACAAAAGGTAATCGTCTGCTGTGTGGGGTGATTAAATGCTCTTCGTCTGATCATGATTTCCCTCCAAATAACGGAGGCATTTACTGCTAATGTTGTAATAGAGCCAAGCAGTGTGGAGCCACGTCTACAATTGGTGTGTTAACGGATTAAGCCTATATCCATAGCGGGGACCAGCTTCTAACAGTGGAAATGAGGGGCCCAAAACACAAAGGGAGGGTTCCACAAAGCCTATTGGCACCTGTGACAGAGTCTCCAAAAGCTGCAGCTAATGTGTTCTGTTCATAACAATTCCTCTGTGTCTCCATTTTAATGGTTGCCTAAACTCCTCCCTCTCACCCCCCCTTCCTCACATCCCCACAGAAATCAATGGTAAGGAAACACTCAAGTTTCCACCAAGCAATAGCAATTTCTGCCTAGACGGCGAAGAGGTGTTTTATGGTCATCATGCCTTCGCACCACAGGCTGATTGGAAATGTAATAAGCAGGCCAAGGAAATGCCCCTTGCTCCTATGGTGTCCCTACACCTTTCCGTTTCTTCCCCAACTGCAGGGTTTATAAAACCAGAAGCCTCTGCACAGCAGTAAATTAAATTCTCCGCTTGTGGTTCCCTCCTGTTTTCCTCGGCTGAAAAGCGGCGTTCTTTGAAATCAATGCAATCATTAAGCATTTTTATGGCCTCACTACTTGTATATCACAGTGAGCTGCTGTGAAAACAGACGGCTGGGTCTCGGTTTTGGTTCTTGTGTACTGTACTGGGAGAGATCTGTTGGTTGTGTTGGTCTGAACAACCCACGCACACACGCACGAACACACACACACTTTTTCATTGTGTCCCTCTAGCAATACCGCTCTGAATTATTGATGCTACTAGCATGCCCCCCATCCCCTCCCCTCCCCTCCCCAACCCCTCACACACATAGACTCTCCACAAGGATCTCCAGCTTGGCTGGGTCTCCCAGGAACGCTCATTGCACACAATCCCAGTGACAATATGTAATAAAAGCGGTGGAGAAGGAGGGGCCAGATGCCCCGTGACATTTAAATCAATTGCTTCCTTACGACAACTCTATGATTTTTAGCGCATCTTTATTACCATTTCCATTGCAACGCCCGAGGCAGCACACCTGTTTCAATCCTCATAAAGCAGATACAGCAAAGCTACGGAAGAATCTCTGGGTAACTATCCTTCCATTAATATTGATACAATTGAATGCGCTGGCGGTCTTTTGTGTTGAAATTCAAACAGTACTAACGGGTATCTGTTGTTTGTTAACGTTTCATCCTGAGCTCTCCATCTGCAAACAATGCGTTTAAAAGTGTGCAAAAAAAGGACAAGGCACAGATGTGTGTGAATTCCCTTGGTCTCAGAATGCATGTTTTATCACTCTGCTTCAGTAAGGTAGTAAAGGGAGGTCCTGCCACACTGAACAGACAACTGGCTGCAGCAAGCTGTAGGGATAAACCGGGAGGAATACCAGCACTAGCCAATAATAAGCCTTTACAGCCATAACTAATATGTATTGCAGTTACAAATACACACTGTATGCCATGGTAGCAGTAGCATTCTGCTACCATTGCATATTTCCACATAATTCAATTTGCTTGTAATCTGTTGAGTTGACACCAGGGTTTAGAGTCAGCATTGTGCATAGCACCTATCTAAGTGGAATTCCGTGCAGTTTCTTTACCTGACTCTAGCCATTTTACGGTGGATTATCAGCACGTCCACTAATCCCGCTAGATCAAACCCAGTAATACAGATCTGATCTTCCGCGGTTAGGAAAGATTCACATAGGCCACTGAGCCACGACGCAGCCACAGAGATTAGAGTCCAAGGAAATAGCGTCGTTTATCACTGTTATCATCAATTATTCATACGTCTCCCTTTATGATGCTCTTAGGCGGGTGAACAACACATGGCTAGCACGTACACACACAAATAACTCATCCATGAGCTTTAATATTTGAAGAAGCTGGGGCAAATATAGTTCCCCAGTGTAAAAGCTAATACACTACTTCATTAAGCAGTCTGCCTGAAACAAAAGGAAATTTTTTTCTTCTAATAGACGTGTCTTGATAATGGTGAGTGCCAACTGATTTATGACAACAACTCTTGTCTGGTGAGTATCGCCTTGTTTTCCCAAGGGCCTCAGTCTCCATAACCTCCAGGGCAACCGGATACTTAACCTGAATTGCTTAGGTAAACATCCTGATAAATATCGATTACACATAAAAAATGAGGACCAATTAGGTAAAAGAAAAGCAGACTATGAATCACAGGGTTTACTTTGGACCAAAGAGTTAAGTGTTCTAGCTTCAGAGCAGAGACACACAGATAACTGGAACACACAGCTTGGTACAGTATGCTGCGTGCGGTATCAGTACGCCTGCAGCTCACCATGGCTAAGGCACTGAAGCCTGTTATCGGGCAAGCATAGTCCCTCGGTGGGGAAGTCAACATGCAGAAGACTCCCTAGGCCTGTCAGGAGAGGAAAACACCATCCCCAGCTATGAGACCAACATTAATAAATTCAATTACATTACATTTGGGAGGGGCTGACCCTGCAGTAATAAACCCTGAAAGGGAGAATTGAAACAAAGACAGAGAGAGAACTAGAGAGAATGAATAGACACTATAAGGTGGGCAGAGAATGAATTAGTAGTCCGTGAGAAGGTCCATGTACAAGGAAACAGCGCTGTGATGAATGGTCTCATTTGTACAGACAGGGAGCGGACCCGCCCTGCTTGACTTCCATGCAGCACCCCCAGTCCTTACTACTAAGGCATATGCAAATACAGACCTCTGACAGCTGTGTTAACAGGTAACATTGACCTCCTCCCTGAGACAGACACCGCGCTGCCTATTCCAGCTTTATGTGAACCAGTTTACGTTCCAACAACGCTTCAATTTCTTTGTTGTCGCAGTGTCTCATTTGGACACACACACACACACGAGAAACGAAAGTACACATTACCCTAACTCACACACCTGTTCTGCACACCTGAACATCCACATACACGCACGCGACCCCCATCCCCGCGTGCGTGCGCGCACATACAAAATGAGAGTAAGCATAACGCACACTTGCTATAGGCAAACTACAGAGCGACGCCTGATGAGATTATGAAACATTAATGACTGCCCCTCATCTCCTTTCCTCTCCCCGTACAAGCCAGGCCTCTGCGGGCTATGTTAGCGCCTCCTATTACTCCACAGCTAGGAGCTCTGTGCCAGATAGAACCCCATTAATATGGTGAAATTAGACAAATACGGAGGGGTTTGTTTATTAGGGGAAGACATGGCCCCTGGGAGCCAGGTCCACTGCTTCCACTGTAGACATAAAGAGACCAGGAGGGGCTATCTGACCCGAAAGAGAGTGGGACACAGAGAGAGAAAGAAAACACCAGACAGAACATAAGGAAATTGAAAGACTCACGATTGCGCTACCTTTCTTTTCTTTTCCGCTAATCACTCCATAATAGCCTGCTACAAAAAAGCAATTACAGCGAAAATGGAAGGTGGCTGAGAGGCCAGCTGTGCCAGTGACGGACCAAGGCTCCCAGAGGGCCTCCTCTGACACAAGCCACAGTCTAAGGCAGCAACACAATGGGGGTCCGCTACCTGCATTTGCCTCCACACCTACTGATTAAAACTACAAAATGTAAAAGTATTTAAACAGATTTTCTGTTGAAGAAGTGGCAAAATGTGCTGAAATGTTAGCTAAGGGTTCCCTGACGTGAAGAAATTCCTTTCGCTAAATTGAATAGAACTGATGAGAAATGGCGTGCAAACAACAGCACTGAATAAGAATTTCGGTGTGCGTTGCTTCCGGCATGTTGCTCCCGCCGTGAGCGGGGCGTCAGCCTTGTATAGCAACGCCTGCTGCCTGGTTGGCTGGCATCGCCATGGGGTCAGATTGACACCTGTGTTGTGAATAATGCATGACCCTGTAAAGGGGCTTTAAAACCAAAAACGGAGAGAGGGGGTGTCGCCACGGGAGCTGCCAGAACGAAAACGCCACAATAGCAGCAGAAAGGTCCTAATTAGAGCAACCTCCTGACATGTACTGTATGTAGCCCCCACAACAATAACAGCATACACACTACATGAGGCTGATATGGAGCATGCATCACTACCTACACCACCAAGGTAAGCATTCGGTCAATGGCATGAAAACTGTATGTCGCATAGCTATGTTAGGTAATAAGCTGTGTATGTCCCAGATCTCTGCATGTTGTTATAACGCAATGCAACGCATATAGCAATATTCACCTTTATTTTCGTACGCATCAGTAGGCTATTGTGGTGGAATGTCAATATTTCATGGTATATTTTGAGGTTACGATATTAATGATGATATGAAAATAGTACCATTCAACACATTTTGGCCACAAGTCACATCAGCATACAGTCTCAGTATAAGTACTGTAAGTAAAGTAAAAAAATAAGTAAAACTTCAAATACTAAACTATACCAATTAAGTAGATCATTTTGCGGGAAGCAGCTACCAGACGAGTAGCCTACCGCGTTTCTTCCGTTGCTTTAGACTGCTTTACGTCACCAACCAGCCTTATGCTTGCACAGTCAACGAACAGTCAATGAGATGCACAACAAGAAATAGCCTCCAATCTCGCTTCACTGCTCTATTCAAAACTTATGAAGTGGCTCCGTTTGCTCTTTTTACTGACTATATGAGATGCCCACATTGCAGGGCACTACATCGTCAATATCGCGATATGACAAATTCTTACTTATCATGGGGAGGAATTGTACCGGTATATCATGGACGATACGATATGGCACAGCCCAAATGATTACTAAATAAAATATTTTTCCTGCCATCCTTGCGCCGTGTTGGACACCCTTGCTGTATATATATATATATATATATATATATATATATTATGCTGTATGTACAGTAGGAATATAGCACAAGTAGTACAGT
>JAOEHI010004482.1:0-10007 GCA_025447815.1 Percopsis transmontana | reverse complement strand
CACACACACACACACACACACACACACACACATATATATATATATATATATATATATATATATATATATACACACACATTTATATATACACTTGTTTTGATGTCAGTCCTCAGGAGCAAGGAGAAGACATGCAGGAGACCACATCTCTACACTACGACGGGGACAACCAGCGAATCCTCAAACAGCCAGACGCCCTCTCCCATCCCTCCAGTCAGCGGCACAGCGACCCAGCCCAACGCAGCCGGTCTAATTCCTCTTCCTCCTCATCCAGCATGGCCAAGAATGTGACCAGGCGAAACTCTGCGCCCAACAGCCTTCCCGACGACTCTGTTGCCGAGGTGCGGAGCTCCAGTTCTGAGGACGTCTTGACTGTACTCTCTAGAGAAGACAGACCAGTTGTAAGCCAATCAAATCGCTCAGTTTTATTTACATTTATATAATCCCTCACATTCCTAATCACAGTTCCAGTTGATATAAGCTTATTTTCCAATTAGGCTATTTATCAGACCAAAGTGATTAAACCAAAGCTATTTACAATGAGCATAGCATAGGTTAGCATAGATGAGCTATTCATGTTAGCAACTGAAACCTTGTTTTTCCTTCCTTTCAACAGGAGCTTTCGTCCACGTCGCCGGTGGTATCCCGCTTCCTGGAGCTGGAGACATCACGCTCGCTGGAACTTCTCCAGAGGCTGGACAGCCATATCCAGGGTATGAGGGAGGACAACACCAGGACCGTGTGTAAATACGTGGCCAGCGGCTCAGGGCCCGGCCCTGGTTAGTGATCACAGCCTGAATACAGCTGTAGATGAAGTCATGCGTGCCGTTTAAATATGTCCTGATCTCTACCTCCGTTTTAAAGGTACTCTTCCCAGAACCCCAAAATGTCTGCCCCAGCTCACTGTTTGAAACACAACTGTCAACGAAAGGGCGTGTTACTGTTACTGTTTCAAACCAAAAATGCTGGTTTCAACCACGAACCACCCTACAATTTGTGACACGATACAAAGTGCATGCCTCTCAAGTGTTTCACTTATTAGCAGTCTGCTAAATCATAAATTATCAGCGGCATGTGGGGGAGATGATGACATGGCTCTCACAAAATGCAATCTAAACAAAAATCCTGTAGAGGCTGTCCTACTTGTCTAGCCAAGACCTTGAAAGAATTTGAACACCCTGCCAATGGTGTGATGAAACGCCCCCGCCACCTGCTTTTATTTGTCCTTGTGAAATGTTCACAAGGACCATTCAACCATGTGGAATAATCATCTTGCAATGTTTAAGGTCGTATTTTAACGTCTTAACGTGGGATACACTTGTGGTCCGAGCTTGTGAAATAAAGTGAGAGAAATATACTGTAGAATACTTCATGTGTCATGTGTTTGTTTTGGTTTTTTTCTTTAGCTGTCCGGGGGAGATGAGGAGGTTCTGAAAATATGCGTAGCTTTTCCTCGGCCCGGTGGGTTTAAATTTGGTATTCGGGAAGTCTAGTTTCCAGCGCTGCAAGGCCTGACAAACAGCCAGACATTCCTCACCCTCTCTCTCTCTCTGGAGTTAGGTGAAAGGTTTTGATTTGTTGAGATTCCTACTAGGGGCCTACAGTCAGGAAGGAATGTATAGGCTGATTTAAATGCATCAAGGGATGGGGCTGGCATTGCATGCACTTTACACAATTATTCTACTGTATGCTGTATTTCAGTGATTTAAACATTTTTGCTTTCTATGCATATTTTATGAAACTAGATTAAGTTAAAAATTTTGAAAATGTAGAAATCATTTTGCAACCACTAAGATCATCCCATGATCTGTACATCCTGACCCATACTGTGAAAACCACTGCTGTTTTATGTGGTTATGTGAATAACCATAAGAGAACATTGATGATCAGACTGTGCAATAACAAATAAGCTAATTACAAGTGTAATAGGTTATAGTGATACACAGTATGCCTACATTGCCAACGGCTCTGATGACAATATCCAGCAGAGGGCGCAATATGAATGATTGTTGTGTTTTTTTGTCATTAAAATCACCAACTGTGAATGAATCTTTAAGGGTAAAATGTACAGGATGGGATTTGACCGGCTAAAGCCATATCTAAGAATTGGTTAAATAAGTGACATTAAAGCCAAACCTGATATCAGTGGTTATCATGCAGGGGAGCCAGATTACCCATTACAGTTAATCCAGTGCAGCATGTTGTGCAATTTTATCATATCTCGCTTGTAAACATAGTCACTGAACTGTAAGCTTGCACTTAGTGGAAGACGTTCTCAGTATTCCAGTCATGCAAAACTCCTGACACTTGGAATACCATTGTATACTCTCTGGACCTCAGCTTTGCAGCTGACATTTAGTTGAGTACGTTTCCTGACGTCATGAGGTCCGTGGAAAATATTTCACATTCTTTCGGTAACCATTTTGTTGGAAAGCCCAGGTACTCGTGCCTGGTGTAGAACAGTCTTCTAGAGTAATAGAACATTGGCCTGGGACCATCATTCTTTTGTTGTCCAAAGTTTCAAACTATGTGGTGCTGATGATTCGACCACAAACAAATATGGTTTGTGAATACGAATTGTGAAGATAATGCATTCATTTGATCACTATGTGCGCATGTAAAGATACTCACTTTTCAACATGCGCAGATGGAAAGGAAAAGTTCCTATTATCAGCTCTTATCAGCCCATATTGGCAGGGAGATGTAGTCTTAAAGTAAATGAAAGTATTCCCCTGATCTTGAAAGCTACTGCTCATCACCAGGACAGATTGAGATACTGTAAGTTGTGTGGGCCGGTACCTCTATATCGGACCTAGACTGGCTGAGAGGCAGTGTAACCTACTGCAGCTGAGTTTGACTGGGGAAGAACTGGAGACTGCCCTGGAATACCAGAGTATGAGAAGAAGAAGAAAAAATACCTCTGATGTTCTATGGGTTTGTTTAATGTTTCAGTCAAAACACTGTAAATATGTCATTCCTGTAGCTTGTTAAAACTTGTCAGAGCTGGCCGTCATATTTCTTTGCTCTGGAAGGGTTATAATACTTGCCCAAACAAACATTTAGCACACAGTACGTATTTACAGTACATACACCATTCTACTATCATTCAGTACTGTGTTCCCTCTCAGAAATGAGCTCCTTTGCCTGCAGGTTCTTTCACCTTGCCGGAGCGAGATAAGTGTGTCTGTTGAATGGCTTGACTTCCTTAACAGATAACAAGTGAAAGCAACTTTTCCCACGATTGTTGCTGCCCGCATGCATTCTTTATCACGCATTCCATGGTGGGGCCTCAAAGAGTGTGCCTGTTGTCCTCTGTGTAGGCCCACGTTGTCCCACTTCCATGTTCTTTGTCCCACATCAAGTGGGATTGCCTCATTGTTTCGGGAATGTAAAATGTGCAGGTAGGTTGGACTGGTCTTGTGGCGCTGACACGTAGCCAGACATTCTGTACCGGATGCTGGGAGGGCTGTAGGAGACAGAGGGCTGCGTGCTTATCAGCATGCGTGTCTTAAGAAGAGGGCCTGCCCAGTACGCCAATGGAGCTCCGCCAGACATCCCCAGAGGAAAAGACCTGTTCCTCTAAAAAAACAATGACCCACAATGGCTACACTATTCTGTGTTTAAAAAAAGACTAACCCACGTCGTTCCTAAGGTTTTTCACAGAACTGTCCCTTGTGCAGGAATGTCTGTGAAATCTACTTGGATGTAGTGGATGAGGAGGAAATCTTTTTTTTTACTTTTGCCCTACTTGAAGCTTCCCGTTTTTTTGTTTTGTTTGTTTTTTAATTGAGCAATGGCTGTTGATTTCTGGGTTAGCTCATGGAGAGAGCTGGGCCACTTCCCCTAATGAGTGGACAGACACCAACTGACAGTTTTTGCTTTCAAGTTATTTAATGAAGCCCCCCACCTCCCTCCCAGAGCTACAGCTTTGAGTTGAACACGCTTGGAAGAAGTGATGAATGAATAGAATCCATGCTTCTGTGGCGAGGATGACGTGTGTCGTTGTACTCAGGGTCAGCTGCTCGTTAAAGGGCCCATATTGCGCAAAACTGATTTTTCCTTGCCCTTGCACATGTATAAGCATAGTCCCAATTTTAAAAAGCATGTTTACAAGCACCCAAAATTCCAATATAACAGCCAATCAGAGAAATATGCACTGAAATATGCACTGGAATCACTCAATTAAATGTCCACTCATATTTTTATCAATCAAATAAGTCTTTTCATGTTGTGTTTTTATGTGTGCGCCAGGTTCTCTTTTGTCCACTCCATGTTCCCCTAGTGTGTCTGGCTAGTTCCCTAGTGCCTGGCCCTTCCCTAGTTCCGCCCCTTTTTCCTTTTATAGTCTGTTTCCTTTTAACCCCTCCCCTTTACCAATGATCTGCCTCACCTGTTTCCCATTCCCCAATCAGCCCAAGTGTATTTTGAAGTTCTCCCCTTTGTCTGTGCTGTTCTGTGGGTTTTGCCACCAAATGTATAAGTGCTGTTTATCTGTCTGTTTATCTGTCTGTTTATCTGTCTGTTTATCTGTCTGTTTATCTGTCTGTTTAATTGCCTGCCTTGGTTTTTCTTTCCTGACGTTGTTTTTGGCTTCCGCCTGCCCGTTTTAATTGCCTTCTCATTTTGGATAACCATCTGTTGGATTACCAATTGTTGCCTGTTCCTGTCTTTGGTCCTGCTTGACTGTATTAAACCTTTACTTCAGTTCCGTGTCTGCTTTTGGGCCACGTACCGATTCCTGAAAGTACCATACTGTCAAGCTGCTCCCACAACAGCCCGATAGGGTTGAGATCTGAGGACTGTGCTTGCCAATCCATTATAGACAGAATACCAGGTGACTACTTCTTCTCTAAGTAGTTCTTTTGGTGCAGTGCTTTGGGTCATTGTCCTGTTGTAAGATTAAATTTGTTCCAATCAATCTCCATCCACGCCATGGAGTGAAACCTTTCTTTGTTCAACAAGCCTTTTACTCTGTACAAATCTCCCACTTTACCAGCACCAAAGCATCCAGACCATCACATTTCCTCCACCATGCTTGACCGATGGCGTTAAGCACTCCTCAAGCATCCTCTCATCGGCTCTGTGCCACAAAAAGTTCTACTCTGTGATCCAAACACCTCAAACTTAGATTTGTCTGTCCATAACACTTTTTCCAGTCGTTCTCTGCCAAATGTGTCTTCTTTTGCCTTTTTTAATCTCTCTCTGCCTAGAACACCAGCATCCTGCAATCGCCTCTTAACTGTTGATGAGACTGGTGATTTATGGATGTTGTAGGACATTTCTCAATGAACTTTTGAAAGGTTGTGTATATTTATATCAAAACGCTGCCCACATAGGTTGTTCTTAAAGCACTCTAGTTAATGGAGCAAGTTGGGGTTTTTTGCAAGTAACTTCAAAAACTCAATTTCAAAGTGCATATGGAATTGCTTTAATTGCTAAAGAAAAGAGTGAAATATGGGGCCTTTAAGGAATCTCACTGTGAATTAAGACAAGGTGTACTGTCTGTGTGATTAGCATGTGTTCCTCTCAGTTGCCACATTGTAAATAGTCTGAGATTTAACTGTTTCCCTCCCAAATTATTTGAAGTCACTAACTGTGAGGCAGCCAGATGAGGAATGCTTTGATCTTGGGTTTGACCTCTGTTACGTAAATTATTTGGAAACGTCCCCATTCATTCATGGCTAATGAGGGCATCCATTTGGAACCTCTCATGTAATTAGTTCAGAGTCTCTCTGTAAGCACACGCATCCTAGGGTAACCTCTCGCACTGCGTCTTGGCATTATCACCAGTTATGTAATGGCATGCAGGAGGGTTAATTTGACCTTTGTGCAGTATCAGAGAGTGAACTACAACATAATCCAAAAGCGATTAATAACTGTTGTATTCATTGTTTTTAGTAGTATGTGCAATTTACAGCATAATAATCATGTACCACAAATATATGTCTATATGTAGTTGTTGGGATTGTTTCTCTTTCAGTCCATCTGCACCGTATGTGTGAGGAATCCGTAGCCCTTGAATAATAAGTAACCAAAAAAGCAGTTATGTAAATAGGTGATAAAAATCTCCACTGTACAAGTTTCCTGGGATACATTTGTGGATTGACAAGGGGAACTGGCAGTTTACATTCTTTTAGCAGTGCTGACGTAAACAGCTCAACATGTTTTGATTTGTATGTCTTTGCAACAGAAATGCCAGAAGAGACACCCTTCCTCTTTTGCACATTGAGAAAGATTAATTCAGAATGGCAACACTCCTAATTTGTGACAACACTGTAACTAATGTAGACTTTAAGGGTTTACGTTTAAGCTTGTGGATGATTTGGAATTGGTCTATTTAACACTATTACTATTACTTACTTACTATTAGTATTAATAGTGACTTTAGGTGATTATGTTAGTCCAGGCTAATTAGATATATTATATAGCTCTATTATGTTGTTTTACTTTAGTCCTGCCTTGTGATTTTGCCAAAATATCAAGATAGATCAAAATAAGCAGGGTAAATAAAAGTTGTAAAGACAAGATAAGAAGGTGAAGCTCCTCTCAGCTCTGTTTATGACACTTTTTAGAGTTCCTGAGCAATATCCCTTTCCCTTTCATTCTGTGGAAATCAGTACTTCAAATCTAAATACCTCAGAACGACAGAATTGCTCAGCTTAATACAGCTTGATGTTTTGTAACACCACGTCAGTTCTTAGCTGGAATCTCAAACGTCCATTCTAATGCCTAATTTCAAGCAGTCTCAAACACCCCAAACAACTTCCCCCTCATTTCAAGTTTGAGCCCACATTGGTCCTTCTGTGTTTTCAAAGCCTCAATTATAAGAGGTTGTAAAATTGTCAGCGTTGTTAAAGATCAGAGGGAATATTGTCATCACCTGCGGTGATCATTCCCCGGGATTACCGTCATAAATCAACAGGCTCCGTAGGACTACTTTTCACAATGCTTATTCAGCAAAACAGGAATTAGAACCATTCGCCATAAAAATTATATATATTTACAAGTAGACTTAGTTGAATACTTTGGTCCCTAATTAGATGCTTAGATGAAGTTAAAGATGAAACACAGGGAAAGACTGTGATAAGGTTAAAATGCGTTACTCACAAGCATTATAAACATCTGCTGTGAGAATGATATTCATTCTGTTCATCTACAAAATATACAGTGTTGAGTCACTCTCCACTGACCATTAAGGATATTTAGTGTAAGTGCATCAAGCTTAGTTTTTTTTTCCAGAAAATTACATATTAATTCAGTCATAAATGCCATATAACTGGTTATTTTTTTTACTAGGAGACAAAAAGAATGTAGAAAAAAAGCCAAAAGCCACCAGCCTATTCTGTTTAGTTGTTTCTAGATTTGACTTAAGGCGTTTTCCTTGTCTTTCATGCTCTGTCTGGTCTATTTTGCCAAGTACATCTGCACATGGTACTTGGTGGTGAAGTTTGCCGCGGTGAACCCTGGGGGTCTGTGTTTGTGATCAGGCGGTGGGCTATCAGTGGACTGCAGGTCTCCCCCTCACCCCCAACCTGCACATGTTGCCTCACCACAAAGGAGAGGCTGAATGTGAATGCAAATGAGTGTTTCCTGAACACTATCACTTGTGTCCAGGGTGGGATTTCCTCATTCCTGACAGTTGACCCCCCACCTCCTGTTCCCCTCTAACCCCAGTCTACCATATGGACACAAAGTTTATCTTCCTGGCTCATGTGCTATGGTTGAAGGCCATTCATTGTGCTGTTAGCTAAAGCTTTTTTGTGCGGGCGGAAATTAAGTTTACACATAGCTAACATGCTAGGGTCCCTTGCTTGACTTTTGACTGCTTTTCAAGAACTGCTATTGTCCCCCATGCCAGCTCATCGTATTAGCTGTTGCTTCATATTGGTGTGGAAGGCTGGGTGTCTGATCACTGTGTTGGTGTGAGATTTATTTTCTGAGAACTGCTCCAAATTTAAGAAGGTAAACAACTTGTCGGTCCTGTCGGTCTTGTTCACAGTTGCAGGGAGGTCTTTTACAGCTTTAGGTCTATAGGTTTATACCAACACAAACATGATTTAATTTGGTCAACAGTGGATGTACCTATTTTTTTTATCCTCACTTGAATACTAGATTATTTTTTTTAGGTAATGTGTGATCAATTTCTGATCATTTGGAATTTTGTGTAGCTGATTTATTGTACAGACCCAGTCTTTTTGTTTCTTACATGTGTCGTACAATTTATATACAGTATATAATATAAAATACTATATTATAATATACTGCAGGCCTTTAGCATACTTTTTAACCCCCAGTGCCTTCTGTCAGATAATCCAAAAGAAACTTATTACAATCACTGAGTATGTTTTCACTTATGGCTTGTCGTGAATTAAATGTGTGGTGTGTGTGTTGTAGTAGGTCTCGCCGGATACACTCTTCAGACACCACAGACAAAATGGCAGGAATCGGCCTCAGAAATCCACAGAATCGTCCGTAATTTTAGAATGGAATGTCGCATTCCTTTGCAGTTGACTGAGCCCAGTCTTCCAGAGTGCCTCCTATCAGGAAGTGCAACACAATGGGAGCAGATTGCCAGAAACACAAAGTCAGACATTTGGTACAAAGTGGGGGGTGTGGGGGGGGGCAGACAGAGTTTCAGAAACTACTGATTCCATTGTAACTATTACAAAAATACCAAAAATATAATTTAAATGGTCAATATTTCCACATAAAAGCCAAATATACTATGATACAGGTCATACTAAATTATTAGACTAGCGGTCAAATGATCATATTCCCCACTAAAAGTAGACTACTGCCTACATACAATATTACTTGATTTCTAAGAGCAGTGTATAAATCTAATGTAAATATCAAGGTGAAAATTGGCGTACAAAACGTAAAATTATATTACCTCCTCTCAATGTGCTACTGTTGGTAGTAATAGTAAATTTGGTAAGCTACAATGTGAATTGCAGAGAGCTAATATGCATACTATAATGGTAGCACACCTTTAAAACACTCGGTATCACTCGATATCTGTGCTAAACCTCACAAAGCGATTTAGGTAGCTGTTGGCAGTTCATTTTGGTTTTGATGTGTTCTATCATTCTTAACCCTATTCTCTCCCAGCGTTAGGCCAGACATCTTTGAAATTAACCCCTGTCTCCTAATAACATGGCTGCAAGGTATTTGGCCTTCTTCTTAGAGGCCTGCCACCTGCTCATCTGTCTGATGCCGTCTCTAGGCTTCGAGCACACAAGCATCCATCTCATTTAAATGGCTGATGAACAGATTGGGGTTATCCAGTCCGCATTGCCCTAGGAGACATCTTTATCTGGCCTGGAAGTGATGGCTTACCCGGCCATCTGCTTCCAAAAGGCCCATGTCGGGCCTGCCTAAATGGGTGAAGGGGGGTGTGTGTATTATTATGCACATGTGTGTAACCTGAGATTCATTGTTCAGATGTATAATGACAAGTCATTTTGAATTCAACAGAAATGTTTAGCTTGATGGTGTGGATTAGAACTACCAGGGTTTTTTCTTGTTTTTTTCTTTCGGTTGGCCTGTACAGTTGAATGCCCCCCCGGCCATGTGTTCTGGGCGGTTGACCGCAGCTGATGGGAAATTTAATGGTTCTCCCACCTGCTCTCAACATAATGGATTGTGGAATTTAGACTGGAGAAAGGGAAGATAATTGGGATTTGTGCAGGCCCTCTCTGTTAGGTAAATAGACGGCTGGTACAAAAAACAGTACAAGATTACATTCAAGTACATTCATGTCTCTCTCTCTGCCTCTTCCAGTCACTCACTGCTCACCGTTTCTGTCTTTGTCTATATTTGTGGACTGTTGTTGTTTTATGGGGTTGTACACTGAATTGCGGGTGCATTGAATTTGCAGATGTCCATATGGTTTGTGTGTGTGTGTGTGTGTGTGTGTGCGTATAGGGGTGGGGGAGGGGGGGGGGGGGTTCCCGGTGCAGCGCACACAAAGCTCGAGGGCAGGGGATATGATGTACTGTGCCTTTTTT
>JAOEHI010004481.1:0-10008 GCA_025447815.1 Percopsis transmontana | reverse complement strand
AACATTTCGAAAGAATGCTTTCAGCACCTTGTTGAATCAATGCCACGTAGAATTAAGGCAGTTCTGAAGGCGAAAGGGGGTCAACACAGTATTAGTATGGTGTTCCTAATAATCCTTTAGGTGAGTGTATAATGCTCCCTGTTTTTAGTGTTTTGGAGGTGTGTTATGAGTGAAAATGTGTGCATTCTGAGTGAGAATTGTTGCCAGTGTTGGGTCGAACAAGTGTTTTAGTGGTTTGAGTGAGTTCTGGAGGTGAGATGAACTGCTTGGCCATGATGCATGTTGGTAATGCGGAGTGAATGAAGAGTTTTGAAAAAGTGGCTTCAGTACTGACCGATGCTTGTTAGCAATTGAAAAAAACTGTAAATATACCAATACTGTATCTAGGCCACTTGCAGTGAATTTGATGTGTGCAGTAATTTGATATTTTTCATCTGTCGTATCTTGCATGTAAATATCGCACCATCAATATAAGCTCTGTCGGTAGCATTTTATTAGCACCAATAAGAAGCAGTAAAGGTCATGAATGATAGCACTGCGACTCTAGACATTAGCCGGCATTGTGTGTCCTTAACAGTTTATTCCAGGGCTTTTAATGGTTCTGCTCATTTCGGCAGCGGCCCTTTTTAGATGCTGGTTCTGAAGCGCTCACGTTGTTTCCGTTTTCTTCCCTAATCTGTTTGCATGCGGCGTGCGGTGCTCTCGCTGGTGTCAAACATGAAGGATTTGGCGCCTAAACTTGGAGCTGCTTCTTTACCTTATTTTCAAAAGTAACAGCAAGCTTTTTTTGTTGCTGTTTATAAAACACTATTCAGATAATATTATCGGGTAATATTATTGTGGTTTCATGTCAACCTTTAGGCTAATTAAGCTAACAATATTATTCTTACTAGCTACTGCTAGCCTACTGCTTGGCTTATGGTGGTATAGACTGGTATTAGCTACTGGCGAGGAGATGTTTATTGTGAGTTAAGATGGTAGACTTATTACTAATGAGAAACTAAATCTGAAAAATATTCCAGCAATTCCTCCATCTATCTCGTTGTCACGACCCCGCCGGTTCCCTGTTTTTGTCCTGTCATTCCTATTTCCTCATTGTCTATTCAATGTTTCCCTAGTGTGTCTACCTTGTACCCATGTGTTCTTCCAGGCCCCTCTTTTGCTCCGCCCTGCTTCCCTTGTATGGCCCTTCCTGGTTTCCCAAATCACCACCCTCACCTGTTTCCCGTTCCCGAACCCTTGCCTGTTTTTTTTTTAGTTAAACACCTCTTGAGCATCACTCCTGCCTACCTGCTTGTGTCTGCGCCTGGATCAGATTACACAACCCCTGACACTCGTCCATCAAGAGATACATTTCATTTTCTTTTCACATTTCATTTTTTGGTTGATTTAATTGATTGATTGGTTGAATGGGGTATATTTGTGGTAGTACAACATTTAAAAAAATATACATATTTTTCGTTTCCAGAGATTTAATAAACTTGGTGATGTTGAAGTAACAACAATCTAGAATTACACCGAACGTTGCCGTACCGAATGTCTACTGTGGCTTTGCAAGGGAGTGTTTTGAAGAGCTGCACTGCAGGCAGCAGATTAAAGATGCAGGGAGAGAATGGAGAATGAGGCGCCAAGAAATAATCTGCCGCATCAAAATAAACCGTACATGCGAACACATGTGCGCTCGCATGCTAGCGCGCGTGCCCCCGTCCTCGGGAGTTGTCCCTTCTGTGACATTTGGAAAGGGCAAGTGGAACGCGAAGCACACACGCACACACACACACACACACACACACACACACACACACACACACACACACACGTGAGTCCTGACCTCCACACCATCAGGTGTCAGTGGGGCCCCCCTACACAGAAGCTCAATACTCAGATTAGCATGAGAAACCAGGATTAGCGCAGTCCTGCAGAGTATGGACACACACAAACACACACACACACACACACACTCTTACACATTTAACCTGGCTGTCCTTCCGCACATCAACACACACACCCCATACAAACTTGGGGTGTTTGTGTGTGTGTGTGTGGTTTAACGAACACACACATAGATACGCACGCACGCACACACACATACACAAACACACACTGCTGTTCCTCATTTCTGATCCTCTTTGAGGATCTTGAAATGAAAGCGTGGACAAACAGAGGGGCACAGTTTGAGATCCTGAACTAACAGCCAATAAGATAAAGGTTGATGTGATTAAACCAAGAGTGGAGTCAATGTTCTCTCTCTCTCTCTCTCTCTCTCTCTCTCTCTCTCTCTCTCTCTCTCTCTCTCTCTCTCTCTCTCTCTGTGTGTGTGTATACTGTGACGACAAATCCACAAAAAAGAGGACAATCATGCTTCTGTAACATCTGCGTTTGCCTTCAGGATCAATGAAGGTATTATTTTCTTATCGGAGCGCGGCTGATCTGATCATATCTTAATGGCACATCATCATCATATCAGATCTCAATGCACCATTCCCACTATAGGAACGACAACATAATACATTGGTGAGATCATCGGATAGAGCCCTCGTTCTATCATGGGAAGAGCTACGCTCACACTGTGGGGTCACGTTAGTTTTTAATGCGGACCATATCTGATGACAGCATGATTGTCTTCATACTGACCTCATATATGTGTCCAAAATCAGATTATGGCATTCACATTGCTCTAAAAAATGATGCAACTTTATAGTGATCGTGGCCTAATTCTGCAACGAGAAGAGAAACGTATATATATGGGGAAAAAATGCCTAGGCAACAACCCTCCGCCCCATCCATGTGTATGAGGTCTTATATGACCATGTCTCTCTAGCTATCCCACAAAAGCCCCTTCAAAGTTCTTCAAAGCAACTCCTGGTTCCTATATGACTAATAACAGATACAGCTAGACTCCGCTTCATTGGCCAGTGCATGTTCTGTGTTCCATCAATCACACCCATAAGCTGAAGTCAGATTTTGTGGCGAGGCAAAAATCTCTGTGGTAAAAAGAAGTATCTTAAATAAAGCTGTTGAAGACTGGCGAGGTTTTGATAGTGACAGGATGTTAGACATCTGTCTCTGCTATTCCAGAGGGTTCTGCCATAATCCTTTTTCACTCTTCCCGCTCTCTTTGTGTATCTATGTAAGCATACTGTGTTCTACCATGTCAGGAATTTCAGATACTTCGGGGGCCACTATAAAGGTTTTGTAAAGGTCTGCGGTTTAGATACAGTCCACAGATTGGGGTCATTACACAGGACTGGCTTTTTCTTCTTCTATTCTCCTCTGACAGCCTGAATGGCTGCAGCTTTCCTCTGTGGATGACTCACTCACTGGGGCGGAGTGACAATAACGTCTTTCTACTGCCACCTTGTGGCTAATAGTATTAAAGCATTTTATGCCATAATGAGACTCCATTTGAAGGAAGGAATGGATTAGACTACAGCTCTGCTGTGTTTTATTTTAGTGCCACAAAAGCAGAAAACATCAATTCTGAAATTCTTCTGAAATGTTTTAATGCCAGTATTGCACATACTTAGAATCCTAATCTGTTTTTAAACTAGTCATATTGTCTGCCAAGAGGTTGTACTGGCCAGGTTTGTCCAGTATTGTTTTAATGATTTCCTGCTGAAAAACCTTTGAATGCGGTTCTCACTAACCTGGATGTCATTACTCATATCGAGCGTTTCCTTTTGACAACACAGGACGAAGAAGGGGATACTGAGAGACACCTTTACCCTTGACACATGATGCTCATGAGCGCTACATTGACTCAACACAAACTCTATTCATTATACACTTCCGTTTTGAATGTTTCCCAAGATGAGGCACTTCCTGTTTCTACGGTTCTCAGAGTTCAAGAGCAGTCAAACCCGGACACACCTGGCCTGCTTTGGGAATACTTCTCAGACAATGTAAATAAAAATGGCTGTGTGTGAGTGAGAGAGAGCATGGATTACAGTAGTTTCATTCCATGCACAGACAGGTGTTGTGTATGGTTGTGTATGCCCACACAAATACACACACACACACAGCATTATGAGAAAGCATCTGTACAGTGTGTGTGTGTGTACAGTGCAGTGTGTGTCTAGAAACACTGTGTGATAACCTTCACCTACAGCACTGCATGTGTTTGAGTGTGTGCGTGTAACTGAAGACTGTCACACAGTGACTCTACACATGCACGCACACACACACACACACACACACACACACACAATAATAAGCTTCTAATCTTCATAGGTGCGGAAAAACATACGAGGGGGCAGCACTGAATTTTTACTGGCTTATAAATAGGACATGTCGACTACTACAATGAAACAAATTTATTCTCAAGCGCCATGGTGACAGCTTGGCTCTAATTGGCCTCGGCTACATCCAGTCTAAGCTAGGCTGTAGCTCGTGAAGCTACAATTGATCTAATAGCGAAATCGAGCCATCCAAAGTGGAATAATTTATGTTCATTACTTCACAAGTCACATCGTTCTCTGATGTCTTGAAAAGTCTGGAAAACTCTCTCTCTCTCTCTCTCTCTCTCTCTCTCTCTCTCTCTCTCTCTCTCCCTCTCACTGTGCTGTGACTGAACAGTGTAATTCATTCATTATGGATAAAGCCCTAAATTAGGTTAGCAGATATTGAATCATTCATGTGGACTCTCGTCTTTGACCGGCCTGTTGAATCATTAATTAGCAGTTTTGGAAATGCTAATTCCTCCTATGATCTGTGCATCTGAACGTGGCTCAAGATAAAGACATTTTTTTTAATGTTCACAGTTGTCGTACCTGTACGCAGGGACTTCACTGTAGTACTTGTCAAGCAAAAACTGAACACAAGTATTAGCCTATTATTATACAGACAACCAGAATAATACATACATGCTTTTTTGTAATTTATTTATTTGTCCGTGTCATAGAACAGTGTTTCTCAAATGGGGGTAGAAGTACCCCTAGGGGTACTTGAAGGTACTGCAGCAGGTACTTAGTTTTTCTGAATTGCTAAAACACTAAACCCCATTACTAAACCCCATTCTCTGAACCAAATTCTCAGTGGCCTAAACTAATTTGTCTAATAAATCACTCTTTTGGAAAAACCTTTAACAAGTTCACATAGTCAGACACGTTTTACAAAAGTTTTTGCAAAACTCTAAAGACATTCTCACCCACTAGAACACATTTCACACTTTGATGCAAGCGGTCAACACGTGTGGCAAAAGATAAACACAACTACATCACAATTGTCATCGTTTGCACACATCTACTCAAAACTGTTCACACTTGTTTTCGAATGATGTGATCAAACCAATTGTTCAGGATATAAGCCAGAGTGCACAGGTGAGTTGAATGTCTATGTCGTGGTTTTGGGACAGTGTCAGCTTTCACCAGCGATTCATAAATGTTTGCCTTCCCCCATACAGCCCTTTCCCCAACCCAATAGAAGAGTTTTTCTCTGCGTGGCGATGGAAGGTCTATGTCTGAAACCCATGTACCAGGGAAAACCCCTTACAGGCAATGGAATTGGCCTTTGGTGACATAGGTGTGGAGTGTTGTCAAGGCTGGATCCAGAGGGATTTTCCCCCGTTGCCTGGCAAGGGGCAACATTGTCTGTGGACAAAGTCCTTTGTCCGGACCGAGCACAAAGATGTGATGCTGAGGCAGAATTATTTTTCTTTGTTCTTTGGGCTTTTGCAGTAGGACTATTATATTTTTACAGTGCTGAATATACAGACATTCAATACTGTATTACTTGCAGTTCGTACAATATAGCCTACAGTACTAAGTTGAGAATTTTAGGCTATACTTTCTTTGAAAATGTAAAATGCGTTTACTCTATACAATACAACATGTTTTTCTGTAACTACATGACCTAGACGCTGTGTTCTCTATTTTCTGATGTAGTGTCTAATGAATGCTCTGTAATGTTTATATATTGACTGGCTGTGTGTATGATCTGAAAGCATTGCTTGATTTTGAGCACAGATCAAATGGTTTTGAGGCGTTTGATTTTGCCAGAAGAGTCAGAGGTTTTTTGAATGTAATTTGACGGTTTGGTTTTGGTTTACAGTTTTGCGAAAATGGATAAACATTTCAAGAAATATGTCTTAGCAATTTAAAAGCTGTAATAGTAATTACTGTAATATAGTGATAATTAAAAAAAAATTATATGTAAATAGGCCTATTATTAAGCTTCTAAATGTCAGTTGTTCAATGTTCCTGGAGCCATCAAATAGTCTCACTCTCCAAATTTTGTAATTTCATTTAACATTTAAAATGTAATAGTTCTCTTACATCTTCACATCTTAAATTTGGTTGTATTTATTTATAAAGTTATACAAAAATGATGTTCCACTCCAAGAGGTATGTGTTTTGGAAAATAATTGAAAATGGGTACAGAGGCCAAAACAGTTTCAGAACCACTGTCATAGAAGAATGAGAATAGTTCTTTGAATAATACACACAATAGATTTACTAATGTGTAACATCCACCTACACACACGCACACGAGCCAGCACACACTCGCACAAACGCACGCACACACACACACTCCAGAGGTTTAGCTAATGTTTTTTAATATCAGCAGCTTCTGTTGCGGACATTAGTCACTGCACACTATATGAACACGCACAGATGGCAGCATTACATTATAATCTTGTCTTGTATAATAGGTGGAATTTTAATCAATTAACACACACACACACACACACACACACACAATTTTTCTTTCCGTGGAATTCCGTGGAGCAAACTGAATCAAACCACATACTCAGTACACACAGTATTGCCACATCCGGCTTGCACACAAGAGGACACAAATTCCCTCATGACACATGCATAACACTTAAAATATGTATACCTAATAAAGCTTGTATGACGCTAGTACAAGCCCCATAGGGCTGTATGTGCATCCACCATACATTTCAGTAGTGTTTCTATGAAGCTCACCTTAACTGTGATCCTTTCCACACATCTCTCTACCATATAACCACACTCAAACATGGATTTAAAGGTGCACTCTTTGATTGTGGTATAGTGGCCCCTGCCCGCAGCTCACCGTATGTTTGAAACACATTTGGGCAGGAAAGTGCACATGGTTGTGGGGGGAGGGGTAGAGAAAGGTTTGAACCTAGGAGTGCTGCATGGGAGAGAAGTAGAGAGGAGTGTCAGCCGCACAGCACTCAGGGGAGGGAGGGGCACACCCTCAAACAAAAACAACAAAGTTCTTGTAATACTGATTCACTGATTGAGTGAAAGTCTGATATTTTTTCTTTATATATCAGAAACAGTACACGTTTGTGATTTATTCATGTTTCAAACCAAGCACGCATGGTATAAAACATCTGGAAGTAAGTGAGTCTTCTGATTTATTGTTTGTGCTGATTTGAAAGAAGGTCAAGCCCAAGGCAGTCTGACTGATGGGGGATGCCTATTTAAAATGGATTGAAAATTCCTCATCTCCCTAAATAAAAGAAACTCAATGTTAGAGTTAATCGCAAACAAAGCAGGAGTCTTCCAATATAATTTCTATAGTAAGTGTATACAAGGCAAAGCCATTCTTTCAAATTTATGATGAGATATGACTTATCTTGACTTATACGCAAACTGATGTCTGTGATAAGATACATATATAAATTTAAAGCAATTAGTATTATTATTAGGAATGTAGGTTAATCTTGCAACGCATGTTAAAATAGGGTAAAATTCACTCATTCACAAATTCACAATAATACAAATACCTTAAATGAGTCTGGCCTGAAATTATCAGAATAAGATATTCAGTAACACAACTGTTCTGACAAATCTGTTAAAGCTTTGTAGATAACTAGTAAATATTCAATTGTATGCTACCTTCAATTATGACTATAAATTGCCTGTGAACCAGCAAAATTACACCAGGAGCATAATTCCCTGTTGTACAATCTCACATTGTCACAGACAATGACCAAAATCATCCCTTACCTTAAAGCAATAATAAATCATGTTTATAGGAAAACTGAATTGAAAGTAATTAAAAATGTGGACCTGGAAAATGGAAATTCTGAGAGTTTGCTATGTCAAAAAGTTCACATTTATCCTCTCAGATGCAGTGTTTAATGAGAGTTGACAGAGGGTTTTTAAGTTAAAACCTCTATATTCTGAATTCTAGTCTCAAACAATGAACTGAACTATTTTTCTCTACCAGCAGGCATACAGTTAGATCTCTCTAATCTAGACCACCCTTATGTTGCCATCTAGTGGTAAAACAGGGCAAAAGACCGGATAGCATTTTGTGTAATTCATAATGTGTATGCAATATACAGTGTTAAATACATATAAAGGGTTTATTTTGAAAGGTTTTGTAAACTAACTCATGTAACTCATGTAAACTAACCTCTTTGATCCATCATAATACACTGCTATGTTTTATTATTTTTTATTATGTGATGGTGCTTTTGTTATTGTTAATCTTTCATACAAAAATGGAGATATAGCACTATATTAGATAGTTATGTCGTCATTACAATACTGGCACATTTCGCACTGTACAGTTAGTAGAATCTTTTAAATTGTATGACCTATTTTTACTATCTATCAAAATTGAGCGCCTAATTCTTCTCAAAGTCACTTTGAGTACTGTTGGTGTATCGAGGCACTCTTCCATTGTGAGATGAATTCTATTGTCTGTGGGGGACAGTTCTCTTTATCGCCAGTAGGTGGAGACTTATACGCGTTAGTCCGAGGATCCAAGGATCCTCTGTCGACATTCGAAAAATCGAACAAGGGACCAAGAGTAGTATGGCAAAATGAGCTGGCAAAATGTCATTGTTAGTTAAAGATAACTATAGTTAAGAAGGAAATCTGGTACTATGTACCAGTGAAGATCTGCTTTAGGCGTGAAATTGTTCATGGTTTATAATCAGCAAACATTGGTACCTGAGGACGGAAACAGGAACACAATCTACGATTAAGGTATTTTGTGGTAACGTTAGTCGTTAGCTAAGCTAAACCAGCTAGCAAGCTAACAGTTGAGAACTTCTGACGTCAACTTTATGCCACTTATGTGGTATCCAGAAAAATAAAGATTTAGTGCCCTTATTTTAAAATATTAGTTATATGTCGTTAAGTTTGTACGCAAGGCAAAAGACGTGCAGACTAACGTTACCTGCTAGCTATATGGCTGCAACATTCTTGGTACCGTAGCCAACAACCTACCTCGAAATGTTATGCTAATACACTTTCTGAACTTGTTTCTGATGTTCATGCAATATAGTGGCAAATTTTATTGTTTATTTTGCGTTAACTAATTTAAATTAAGTTGGATAGTTCGTCATTAATTCACTCGGAATCCCCCCAAAGTTACAGTTTGATCATTTAAAATACTGTGACCAGTTTTCATGACATTTGCCTATAACCTAATAAACACCTGGAGACTGCTGGTTGAAATACAATTGTTGTTAGTGTAACTATACTGCTACCAAACCAAATAATTATTATTTACTAATGATTAAAAAAACAACGAATTGACAAGTTACACTTTTCCATGAAACTACAATATGTGTGTGTGTGTTGTCAGGATGGATCCAGCCCTGCTGAGGGAGAGAGAACTCTTCAAGAAGAGAGCTCTGTCCACACCAGCTGTAGAGAAGAGACCATCTGCTACAGAGTCCCATAAGAAGAAGAAGGCCAAAGTAGACAAGGAGGGCTCTTCAGGGTCCAAACACAATGCAGGTGAGTCTATTGGGCCGCATCTTAGATTTGAAATTCACACCGCTTCTTCTGACTGTCAGGGAAGGCCTTCTTTTTTAAATTAGTTTATTTTGTGAAGGTATTTTTGATCAGGACTATTCACGTGCACCTGCGTGTTACCAATTTACTTGGTAAATATATTATTACTTGGACACATAAACGCAAACAATAATTATACTCTTGTCTTCTTGTTTTACCGTATGTGGTCACTATTTTCAAATAGGAAGGTTGTAACTAAACAAAAGCTGTCAGCATATACCTTATTTGCACAATACATGAATGAATAGATGTATGGCACACT
>JAOEHI010004480.1:0-10009 GCA_025447815.1 Percopsis transmontana | reverse complement strand
ACAGGTCGTGTTGATACAAACTCTCTGCCTACCCGGGTCTGCTTTTGGGTTCACATTCCCCGCTACTCACAACAATTTCCCCCCTGCTGGGTTGATCATTAGAATAATACTCAGGTCTTAAACACTGCCTGGTGTCAGCGATCATTGTATTGTTTTCATACATTTCAGTCATTACTTGTACATACATTTTAGTCATTAGTTTTAGGAGCTAATATTAGATGTCAACTAAACTAAAGTAACATCACTGTAGCTTGTAGCTACAGCTAAGCCTGTTGCATCCTTTGCTAATCATAATATTTGGGGGTGAAAATTGTTTGTTTTTGTTTCAGAGAAGATTTAGCCCAAAACGCAAATGGAAAAAGGAAATCGCTAGGGTCCCAATTCTGAACTCTTGTATCACCCACAACTAAAAGATTTATCGGCAAATGTCACTCTAACCATCACAGTGCATCGCTGCTAAAATCCTATGAGAAATTAAGATGTGATTTTAGATTACTATGATAATCACTGTACTGTAGCACCAATGCGAGACTGGGGACTAATGCGATGGCTCCCTTTTGTAGCACTACTGCAAAGGGGCCGTCTCCTATCACGGCAATAGGGCAACCCCTGGCGACCTTTACGAATGTAGCTCTTATTAACTATGAATGATTTGAATAGGGACTTTTCTTATCCCAGGGAAGTGGGATGCAGCCATTTTTTTTTTTTTTACAAGACATTACAGATGCAGTTCGTCTTCACTCCCCGCTCTGCTAGCTGCTAACGCAAATGAGCACATTTCTATGGAAACAGCGCTCCCTGTGAAAGCTGAATACCCGCTCGACATGTCTGTCTGCCTGCTGCCATCAGCTCACCAGACCCAGACAGGTGGAGGGTTGGGGGGTTGACTGGAATAGAAAGAACTGATTTGATAGCAGCGGGAGGAATAGAGCAAAACCGAGAGGAGAGGGTAGGTTAGACAATGGAGAGAGAGGGAGAATTTGTGAGGGATAGAATGAAAAACAAGAAATAATCAACGTGTCAAACCTAGTCGGGATTGTGAGAACGCAGGGGCTTAAAGTAGCGCTAGAGAGCTGAATCATATTTGATGTCGAGAACAAGCCAGACGGGCTGAGCGGCACAGACATTTCTGATTTCCCTCCAATTTCCCTCCGTCAATCTCGCCTTTTATTTGCAGATCGGTTGGGCTGTAGTGTGGCCCCCCACCTCGCCGAAACAAGTGCTTCTTTCTCGCTCTCCATTTCTCCTCTTCCCCCTTTTTCACTCCTCGCAGCTGGATGCTGGCTCTTCTGTGGGCTGGATGTGTGTCCGTGGGTGTGTGTGTGTGTGTGTGTGTGTGTGTCCGTGTGTCCGTGTGTCCGTGTGTGCAGTGTGAGCTTTCTCTCCGAGGATTATCGACTTTCTAACTGCGCCAATTAGAAAAAAAAAAGAGACTTCTCCCACTGTGTATGTGTGTGGGAGAGAGTTTCAAAATTACTTCGCAAGATGGTGGTACAATATTTTTGAACAAATGTCAACAGGATAAAGCTCTCTCTGTCTCTTTAAATCAACCCTTGTGTGTGTGTGTGTGTGTGTGTGTGTGTGTGTGTGAGTGTGAAATTGCCTTTCTATCTACTAACAAGCTAATGCTAATTATCTCAACTATATATACAGTATTATATATGTAGGAAAAACTAGTCATCTGGTTTAGACTGAAAGGCTTGAATTTTGTGTGTTCGCATTCGCGTTCCCACAGAAATAAAAACTGGCAGGGCCCTCTCTCTCTCTCTCTCTCTCTCTCTCATATTGATGCCTGTTTTGCGTGCTCTATTTCTATGCTCTGCAGGTAGCCAGAGAGTAGAGTCTGTGGCTGTGTAATTTAGTACTGTTTGGAGTGTCAGCTATGTTGTAGTGCTGTCTGGATTCTTACCGGACAGTATTTATTACCCATAATGCACAGTAAACGTAGTGTACAACCAATGCACACTTGCTGTCCACTACTTTCCTGCAAAGTCATTGCGAAATTAGGAAACGGAATATGACAAAATAAAAGGAGACACACCCAACAACTCACTCATAAAAGGTATGTATGTTATTGATGGCTCTAGGACAGGATAGTCTAGTGGTCTAGGTGTTGGACTCCCAGCCGTAAGGTTGTGGGTTCGAGTTGTCTAACACCTACCTGCTCCATGTAATAGCAGCATGTAATTGTCACTTTGGATAAAAATGTCTAAAGTGCTAAATGACGTAATTGTTATATTTGATATGATATAAGTGCTAAATGACGTAATTGTTATATTTGATATGGCCGCTATGTGCAAAGTTTAGGTGCAAAAAGAAGTCTTTGGTGCGTCTTTCATGATGCAAGTTTGGTCCCTTGTTTTCTTACCAGTTCCCTGTGTAGGGTACCACATATAGAATTAACTATGTGGCGAACAGTGGATGAGTCATTGAGGGTGTGATTTTGGGCACAGCCTATGATTAACAATCAACAGCGACTTTGTTGATTGTTAATCATGGTCTGTGTTCCGGACTGTAAATACCAGCAGTGTTTTTGTTCGGGCTTGTTTTCCTTTTGAGAGGAAGTCAAGCCGGTTGTTTTTTGTTTTCCTGGCTTTATTCTATTTTAGCTGGGATGTGCTGGGTCTGCCAATGTCTGTCTGGCCTGTAAAGTACTGTAGTTGCAACATCTCACTCACTGTGTGTCTCTTGCCTCAGTACTGTTACCTTTGTTCAGTAATAAACAAAGTTGTTGTAATTTGTTGTACTTGTGAGTAGCCTACATTTGTCTAATGTTATATACCCCGATTAGCAGAAGGATTCCTACGTTGTGTAAAACAGATTACAAGATTACACAGGAAGTACGTCCTTGAGCGCGCACATTTCAATATATCCTTTTAAACTCACTATATTTTGCCTATTTAGCAACGCCCCATTGACATAACATACAGCATACGACCACTGCTGCATTCTTCAGTGTCTCTGGCCGGCTAGCTACTGTACAAGTCTCTTCCGCTTCATTTCAGGCAGCTGAATGGAGGGCAGAGCTTCTTCTATTCTGTTAACCTCGTCTGGGAAGTAGAGCCAAATAGCAGCAGTAGCTCCACAGGCAGGCCTGAGAAAGTCAGACATTGCAGCATTTGTAATCCCGGGAGGGCAAAAGGGGGCATGTATTACACGATTGACATCACTTGTGTGTGTGTGTGTGTGTGTGTATGCCTTAACGTGTGTCCGTGTCATCATTGTGCGTCAATGTGTGTGTGGGTTAATGCATGGGGTGTACACGTGTGCCCGTGCACGCTAGCGTTAGCCTGACCATCTGCATGGAGGTGGCTGGAGGCTGGATGTGCTCACACACTGAGTTCGGCACAATGTGCACGTTTGAATGAAATTGAAGCGGCGGCAACATGATTTTTCAAGGGCTTGCTTCCGCTCGGACCAGCGTGCAAAATGCAGATACAGCAAAATAACGGGAGCCGCCGAGGCGTGGGATTCATATTTGCATGCGCTCCTGTGATTTTTATGAGAACTATGCGATGAACACAATGGAACTCTCGCTGTTTTTTTTTTTCTTTGTCCTTACCTTCCATTTGTCTTTTCTCAGTGGGCCCGTTTCTCCTCTAGCCTCCATCTGTGGGTTTCCTATTCCCCAATACAGTATTCTTCTATTTTAGAATATCAATTCTCCAGAATCGTCTGAAATTACTTTTTTTTTAAATGAATTATGTAAATAAATATTAAAAGCACCTCCAATTCAATAGACTCTGTTTACACCCAGATTAAATGGTTGTACAAGTACTGTAGCCAGGTTTTTCCTGCAGTGAGTGTGTGTCAATTACCTTACATTATGTCAGCACCTATGCTTGACTTGATACAGTATTTCTCTTAATTCATTTCTCCATCTGACAAAAAACATGTTTTCTTCACCAGCCACGGAGATGATTACATGGTAAAACTCACCCAGTGTTTTCCATCTTTTACCAGACAAATTGGTGATTTGAACGGAATACGACCAGTACGTTATAGTTAATTGCCTCCTTAAGTGCCAGAAACCTAAAAAACCAAAGTATGTGTCAACTTGGAAACACAAGGTCTTTCTTAAATGTTACTGTGAAATAAAATTATTGTAATATTGTCACACGAAACTTAAGCATCTCTACTACTAGCTACTAGCTAAAAGAAAATGTATTAGCTTATAAGTTTCCGTCAATAGACGTCAAACAGTTTGTAATACAACCTTCAATCTTAACAATGGCTGCATGACAGATTTCAAAGATTGTTATGTTGACAAACTTCGTGACAATGGCTACATCTGTGAATAGTGTTTTGTCTTGGTTAAATTCAGGGGACATGTGACAGTGAAGTATGGCATAGACTAATAATACAAAAAAACAACTAATAATTGTTAGTTATCGTGGAGAATTTCCTCTTGGAGAACAAAACACGCACACACACTAGTTCTGTGTTTTTAACAAAAACTGCGTACAGAGATGTGCTCTGTTTGTGTTGCGATGTCGGGAGATGTTTAAGGAGCAAAAATTTTCATGTGAACACTGGAACAAATATGTACATTATGTATATTGTGTGTATTTCTCTGTGTATAGTTGCACGGTTGAAGTGTGTGTGTGTGTGTATGTGTGTGTGTGTGTGTGCGCGCGTGCATGTAATCCCGCCTGCGTACTGGTGATAAGGTGATCCCTCAAAGAGAAAATAGCAAGGTAAGGCTCTTTACATTGCTAAAGGAGGAGGTATTTTGGGTGGTGTGTGTGTGTGTGTGTGCCAGATTCTTTCTAGTAAACATCTGTTAGGGTGTTAATCTGTTGAATAGAAAGAGCTAAATTAGGAGGGCAGAAGAATGTGTTTTGTTAACATAATGTTAGAAATACAATGAGGAAAGGAATGCCTTCTGTGTGAGAGCTGCTATGCACACTCCACACATAGGGGGCAGGATAAATTGCAGTAGTGGTTAAAATGGTGGACTCCCAGCTGACCCCTACCTGCTCCTTGATAAAGTTGTACTCCCTGTAAGTCGCCTTGGAGAATCTAACCTAATTATAATTACAAATAAACTTTTCTTACAGTGGCTACTATTACTTTTATACAACTTAATTGTATTATGCTGAAATTGAGTACAAACACATGTAAATACAAACTCAACTATAGTATCCTTTGGCTTTAAATATACCGATCTATATTTGTGATTACAATGCCAACAAAAGCAAAGAACTGTATACTCCATCTCTCTCTCTCTCTCTCTCTCACTAACACACACACACACAAACAATCAGTTAAACTTCACTGTTTTCATCCCCATATTTCACAGTTAAACCATCCCAACACTTTTAGAGCTTTGATTTGATTCCATCTCCCACACAATTAGCTAGCTAATAAACACAGTTGGCACAGTGCTCTGGGTCTCCTGAATTAAGGAGTAATCGTTAGCGGGAGTCTAAAGACGGCAGCGATATTAATCCACTTTTATATAACTCATAACCGTCTGGCTGTGGGAAAATGCTCACCTCTGTGCTCCAAAACGCAAAGCCGATCGATAGCATCTTCACCCAAGATATTAAACAGCACTAAAAGAACCTTCAGCTGGGAGTGCTTTGCTATTTTAATCGTTGTCCCTGGGGAACTGCTTTATCTCCCTACGCATCTGATATCTTCACTGGTGCTAATGAGTGTGCTGTAGGCGGAATCTTATTAAAGGTTACGGGAATGGTTTGGAAAGGAGATCAAGCATTGATTTGGGTCTAGTTTTTAGCAAGGGTGTAGCTCTGTCACTACTAAATCGACCACAGAAGGCCTATGTGCTGTAATTAGTAAATCACTCACTGCAATTACTGCTGTCAGTCTGACAACACTGTATAAAATAGATTATTTTTAACATGCTGTCGTGTCCGCTGGCAAACGTAATGTATTTACGTTTGTATTTCATATGACTATGCAAGCTGAACATAACCGCTTTAAGGAAACAGTAACTTTAATAAGTTACTCAACGTTGGCTTATGGTAAAAACTGATTTTGAAAAAAGTAGTGAATAAAAAGTAAAACAAAATGGAATGCATTACTCCTTGCTGCCCCCACAAATTAGGACTTTAAACACACCCTATATAACTCAAACCCAAAACATTTCTGTGTTTGACGTTGTTAATGTTTTATATGTTGTGATGAAAGTTTCAGCCGGGGTTGTTCCAGCGCATGTACAGTCAAGGTTTACTGGCTTAAGGTCCCACGGTCAGTCCATTGGGGTACACACTGTTACAGAGAGGACCTCGTGTGCTTCCTTGTTATTTCTGTAAAGCAAATTAGTTTTCATAATTCTCAGAGGTCCTTCAGTAACAGTAATGCAGTTTGTGCTGTTGTTGGAATAGCACCTCTTGATAAAATAAGCCTTATTAATTATTTATTATTATAAATAGGATTTCATTTGTAACAGATAGTTGGTACAAATTGCTCCCCTCAGGGTGAGGTAGGTGAGCAAGCATAAAGGCAACCAGAGCACTGGTGTACAGCGAGTGCAGCCCCAGCCCCGCGCCAGCATACCTGCTGGGAAAGTGAGTAGAGAGGTGCGTTCATATTGAGTAAATGAACTGGAGCGTTGCATTTACGCAACCGACTGACATTTTGAATGTCAGGAGCTAGAGGGTATTTACGCCCCAAGTATAAACAATAACTAGAACCGTGGTTCTCAAATGGTGGCTTGGGACCCCCCAAGGGATCGCAAGATGCTTTTTTTTTTTGTGAGAGAGGTGGGGGTCGGGAAATAATTTTATAATGATGTTTTTTTTTTATTTTGTCTATTTCAAATCTTTGATACTGTATCTTTGATACTGTATCACTTTCACATTTGCTTGATTACAATTGATACAAACATACAGTATGTAGGGTGACGTGTTAAAGAGACACTGACTTAATAGAAAAGATTAAGTACTGTGCCCTTAAATTGTTAAATAAAAAGGGAGATTGAATTGCTTTAACACTAACAAAAGGGACAGAATGATGCTTCACAACTTCTCTTCCACTGCAAGCACAAGCATTTCAATGAATGGAAATAAAGTTATAGAGAAATCATCCTAGATCTTGTGTTTATTATTTATTAGAACTATTTATTATATTATATTTATGCTATTTATGCTATTTATGCCAGCGGGTTACATTTGAGTCCCTTGCAGCCCTGCTGCTAGGTTGATCAAGGTTTACTGGCTTAGAGTCCCACGGTAAGGCGGATAGGCTGGCCACTTCAGGGCCAACCACGTCTGGTTATGAAGATTTGGTTGCCCAAGGGTCACTCCAATTCCAGTGTTTATCCTGGCTAGAGGTGCTCTTGTAGCGGGTTTGTGGCCTTGGTGGGGTGGAGGTCAGGGATTGGGGTCATAAAGAATGTCCTGTGTAGAACCTCGATAGATTAGAAGGACAGACGTTATGGATTGACTCGTGAATGCACAAGAGATCTCAGGCCACACAAAAACTATTGTTTGAGGGCTTTTCTCTAAGTTTCAACGTTTTATTGGTCAGGTAAAATGGCAGAGCCATGATGCATGAAATGTTCCTTCCCAGTAACAGCAGTAAACGCCTTTACAGGAAATAATGACAGAAGACAAAGGCTATAGGATATAAGGATATAGGCTAGATCGAGGTGATGAATGATTAAATTGCTAACTTGCCGACTAAATGATTGTATATTTGGTTAACTTGCAGGCTGATGAACTGACTGGCTAAAAGGTTATTTGACTGACGGGCTGAACAACAGCCTGGCTGATTAACTGGATTGCTGAAAGACTAATCACATAATCCTGCTGGCAATTATCCAATCACGTCCCATCATCCAATTAATCTACTCATTCGTTATATATTCCAACAAACTCATCATCTATGCACATCTAAATTGTGACAGAAGCCATACCTGAATCCCCTTAACAAAGACTAAGATTAACAACTCTGCTAGTATTTACACATACACACACACACACTTGCACACATATTCCTATGCACCATCTTGTACCTGTAAATAAGCAAATAAAAAAAAATGAAGAGAATTTATCTGAATTTACTGTCCACAAACATTATCTGTTGTGAGTAGTTCAATCGTAGTTCACAGAACAAGATGGCTAACCCCTATCTGTTCTATGTAATAGCAGCATGGATAAAAGCGTCTGCTGAATGATCTAATTGATGACCTAACGTGTACACAAAAGTATGTACAGATTGGCTTTATTGGCAGGGTGGGCCAAATACGTTTGCTGAGTTCTACAACTGTGTTCAGAACATATTTTACTGTCTGAACTCACACGGTGCTGAAATCAACAACTAGTTTCAAAACGAGGAGAGGTTAGATTTGTGATTGGAGAATGCAACGAGAGATGACGACAAGGCAGTTTGTGTCTTTCATGCCCACATAACTCAGCGGTCATAGTTAAAAGCAAACGTTCTGTTAACTGAACGCACCCTGTTTTACTTCCGGTTGTTGGGCGTGACGGAGCACAGAAAGCGGCTGTGTCATCACTGAGCATTCTCCGATCAACCCCAAAACCTCCTCTTTTGGTTTCTGCACCGATTCAGATCTTTGAACATAAGAAAAAGAATATTCTCATTATTTCCTCATTATAAATTCCATAAAGATCGAGTGTGCTCTACATCTGAATGTTGCATTTATCTTTTTATGCTACATTGTTTGCCTATAGTTTAAGGCATAGCTTATAGCCTACTGGTTAGCATAGCATAGCTTATCATGCTTTCACTTTGTTGTAGCACAGGCACAACTTCAGAAACTGGCTTTGGTAAACACGCCACAACAGTGATTAAACAATGTACCTTTTAAATATGAATTAATACAGTCTGTGTGTTTATTGTCTGCATGTGTGTTAGGTGTGTGTGTGTGTGTGTGTGTGCACGCTGTTTTACTACCCTGCTGACTCTGTTGTTGTAGTACCTCTACCCTCCCCATGGTACCTCATGCACGCGCGCACACACACACGCACACACACACACACACACACACACACACACGCACACACACACTAGATGCCAGACAAAATGTCTTGTCCCAGGAGTGTGTTTCCTGTTGAGTGGGGTTACACACACACACACACACACAATTCCAATCAGTGAATATTCATGACAAGCTGTTGCACTGTTGGGCAGGATCCAAGTGTATGTGTGTGTGTGTGTGTGTATGTGCGTGTGTGGTGAACATGCACATAAACAGGTAAATCCCCGAATCTGTTGTCATCGCTCTCTCTGTCTCCTTTCAGTTCTCATTCATTCCTTTCATCATTCTATAGGATTACAGTAGTGCCAAAACGCCGTAAGTTTGTGTTTTGAATGTCGTGTTTGCAAATTGAGGTTCGTGCTCGCAAGTGAAGATTCGCAAATGTGTAATTTGCTTGTATCATGATGTAAGAAAAATACCAATGTTTGAATAAATGTTGAAATCATAGTGAATTTAACATACCATGACACAAGCTTGCGAAATTGCAAATCGTCACTTACAACCATGAACCTCAATTTCCTGAGCACGACATTCCAAATACTCATGTGTCATTAATTACAGGGATAAACATGATATACGGTATCAAGTTACTTTAAATGGATTTGCTTTAAAAAGCCATTGACTTCAATACAATCGATAACTGTGGTCGAGAGAATGCCGCGTTTCATCATCATCGTTGTGGTTGCACTGTTCAGCAACTTGATTGATGTGCACTCCAGCCAATCATACAGGTTTTGGTAGTGGGAGCTGATTGGTCAGGGGTAAAAGGTCCTGGCACAAACTTGCAAGGCACTTTTTTCTTGGTGAAACTCAATTTACAAGCTTAGAAAACTGTTGGTGCATGACAAAGGTGCCAAAATTCATGTGAGATTGTATTTTGAATGTTGTGCCCGTGCATTGAGGTTGAGGTTTGTAAGTGGGGGGCAGGATAGTCTAGCGGTCTGGGTGTTGGACTCCAAGCCAGAAGGTCGTGGGTTTAAGCCCCAGAGGTGGCCTACCTGTAAGCATCCTTGAGCAAGATGCCTAACCCCTACCTGC
>JAOEHI010004478.1:0-37659 GCA_025447815.1 Percopsis transmontana | reverse complement strand
ATATATATATTGACACTTCTTAAATGCAAATTTACAATATCTGATACTCCCCAGAATTGACATGTCCACCACCAGTTTCAATAGAAACCAAGGCGGTACCACTGACCAGATAACTCAAATGATGCGTTTGCGGTGACGATTGTATTTGCGAGCCAGAGGAAGACGCATGCAAACAGGAGAGCAGTTAAACGCCCAACTGTGTTGTTTTCTTTTAATGAAAGAAAACAACTCAACTTACAGGGCTTCCACGCCAAACAATGACCGACAGCATTAGGTGCTGTCGGTCATTGTCAGTTGAAACTTAAATACTGTCCATAATTGCTACAAATGAGATGCACCTGTGGGGCTAATCCCCTCTAGGTGCAACAGAAGCATGGGAGGCACAGAGCGTGCACCTGCCTGTGTGCGCCGATTGTGACAATAACTGTTTTTTTAATAGTTAAACCTCCAGGGAATCTATTATTTGTTTTAAAACTTCTTTCCAATTTCCAGAGATTTTAGTTTAAACAAATAATTTAGAGCCAGTTTCTCTCTTCTCAGTCTCAAGGGGATTCAAATAAAATAATAATAATAATAATGTGGGGTATTTCAAGTAATAATGACATAATTATAACTACGTTTTTGACAAATTGTCAGTGCATAAGCATTCATGTTAAATTCTGACAGATTATGCATAATTATTGATAATTAGATTTTCTTTTTTACAGCGATGAAGTATATACAGTACGTGTAGTGGGTGAACACACTATTCAACACATAATTCATCTACATTCATTGTAGGTTACATTTTCTTTAAGGCAATAGTTGAGCAATTATTATTGACATCTTTTTGATGCGTATTTTAGTTGTCTAAGACAAAGTAAAGCAGCTTACGTTTTTTTGTTTAATCTAAACTGCCTCTTCGTGTGTTTGTTGCCACAAACACTACATTGGTGACCCTGATGCTCTTGGACGATTCCAGAGTTTCTTTTGACATGTCGACCAACACTGTCTCACTGAAATTGCCTGAGTTTTGGGAGCAACAAGCTTACGCGTGGTTCGCACTAGCTGAATCTCAGTTCGCTCTCTGCGCGATCTCACCACCGATGACACCAGATATTATGTTGTCGCTTCGCTCAGCCGCTTGACCACGACAGAGTGGTGAGTTTGCTTAAAAACCTTCTGGATTGAGATAAATACACAGCTCTGAAAACTTATCTTTTTACGTCAACCCTACAGCTGTCAAACCTACTTGTCTTCACCCTGTCTGGAGAGCACTTCCTGTGTGACACCAGTGCACAGGTGAGTTTGCCATCTGCTTCACATATCGATATCCAGAAGGGGTGTAGGGGCCCTGCACTTGAAGCTGCCAACACCAGCAGTATACAGACTTATGGCAAGCGACAAGTGGACCTTTGTCTCAACGGGCAACATTTCACCTGGGACTTTGTCTTTGTTTTGTTCCTGTGCACTAAGGGGCTTTTGGTGGACGTCAAATACCACTGGTATTTATACTCTTTTCCCTGCACACTCAACAGTTACCCTAGGGTTAACGCGCTCTCGGCTACATATGAAATGTCAGGCACCAGTTGACAATTCAAAATATAATGGAATATTATACAGTAAGGTTCTCAGGCAGTATTGCTTTCAAATATTCTCCTGTAGATCAACTTTTTTCATTTAAGCTCTACACTGGTTGTATGTCCAACCCTGGCGGTGCATTCCACTGGTTGGACGTTTCAACCCTGGCTGTGCAGTCCAACAGTTTTATTTGCGTACCATTAGTCTACACTGGTTGGATTTTCTGCACACAAGCTTACCAGATTTCAGCCTGTATAAATGGGCTCAACTGCTCCTGCGGGCAGCATTCTTTCACTGTGCTCCCTGTGTGCGTATTGAAGACACCTAGATGTTTTGCACTCAGCATTGGCTGGATGTTCAAAAAAAACATCGTGCTCTATTCACAAACAGGAGCAGCCAGCATCGGCTGGCTGTTATAGACACATGAAAAGTGTGTTCTATGGAGAAGGAGCCTGCATCGGCTGGGTTTATATTACTGTGTGCTACACAGGACGACTAGCAGCTGCTAGTTTTTCTAAAAAAAAACAAAAAAAAACAAAACAAAGCTGCTGTATATTCAGAGAACAAGTAAGTATTAGGTAGGTGAGGTATGACTTTTTACACAAAAGGACATCGTGTTCTATTCACAAACACGAGGAGGAACAGGAGCAGCAAGCCTCTAAGCAGGCTGTAATGGCAATGTGGCTTGTGTAAGGGCTTCAACACGCTGGCTGTTGAATGATTGCCCATTCCGCCTTGTTTAGAAAAGAGAGAGCCAAATCTCGTAAAGCACTCAGCATCGGCTGGATGTTCAAAAAGAACATCGTGCTCTATTCACAAACACGAGGAGGATCAGGAGCAGCCAGCATCGGCATAAGCAAATATAGTTGTGATTTTATCAACCCTGTGTGAAATCATTGCGTCTGTCCATAATCCCCAGGTTCTCCCGTTTCATATCATACATACACAATGACACAACAAATCCTTGATACACACGGGGGGGGACATTTATTCACGCCGTTTCCAAAGGCAAAGGGATATGAAAACGTATACACAGATTTACAAGGGTGTAGGTTTCTATAACATTTTAGGACGCCTATTTGTATAGTTTGTGAGCACACCATCACCGCCACCACCACCTTCGCAGAAAAACATGTACCCGATGCCCGCTGAGAGTCCGGTGCACCAAGCTATGAGAATAGCTACAAAAATCCATAGGGCCGCATCACTGGCGAATCCCGAAAGCCACCCTCCGAACGTGACCCTACTAGCCGTCATCTCATCGTACCAAACGCTTTGACGCGATCTGCCTCAGACAGTTTTCCACTCCTTTCGCCATGAACTTGATGTGCAAGGCGGCCTGCGTCATCTGATGGGTGACTCTGCATTTGAGCATACCACATTTGATAACTGGCCATGACCGAGAACTTGACGTTGGTGTCGCGCAAAGCCACGTCTGTGTTCCTCATCATAGCGTCCATCATCATGGCAAAGTTGCTGTTGACTATTTCGTTATTCTTCTGTATCTTATGGTCCTGGTCGTTGATCCTACCGTTGACCAGGGCAATGTTGGTGTCGAGCTTGTTGCTCACTTTGACTAACCTGTACGACACTGAAACATAGCTGTTCTTCAGGGAGTCTATGTTTCCAAGAGGGTGGACATTTCCAAGAGGGTGGACGTCTTGTCAAATCCTCTAAGACGTCCACCCTCTTGGAAATATGCCAGGCAAGCCCCAAGGCTGTTCCTCCTGTCAACATTCCGATAAACCTCTTGGTAGACACCTCTATGGTTTGTCCAGCCAGGGGAAGGACGCGCTGTCAGGCAGCTCGTACATCTCAGCCTTATTCTCTGGTATAGCCAACTCCTTGAGACTTTCCTCATCAGCTCTCCGGCCCTGCGAGCGTCATTGATTATCTCATGAGCTGAGTTGCAGAGCCTCCCGTAGTCCTGCCTGCAACTGTTGTCACCTCCGCACATGGCAATTAGACAGGGCCGTAGAGCGCTCACATCATAGTTGATGCAGCTGACGTTCAGGTTGATGCAGTCTATGCCCGGAGTGAAGTTGGACCGGTTTCACTATCAACGCGTGTTCGGCTTCAACCACCGGTTTGTCGACCGTGTAACCGTCGTCCACTGAGATCACGTTCATGCTGTGTGTGGTCTCCCCGGTGTTGTAGGCTGTGCACACCTTGTTCACGGGAGGCACGTACTCCACCACTCGTTATGAATCCAGGATGGCCACCATGTAGTGTTGCGGTCCGTCGTGGGAATGAAGGTGTTGATGTTGACTGTGATCTGAGGAGGCTTCGTGGAGATGGTGGCCTTTTTGCTGGGTTCTCCCGGGGTGCACGACTCGAGCTTGTAGATTTATCGTCGCTAGTGCTGTGCATCTCCTTGTGGGGCTCCTTGAATATACCCAGCGCTCCGTGAGTGCCTATGAGCCCGGGACACACGACCGTGTTACTCTGGCCTATGTTGTACTTGGGATCCAGACAGTTCTTGGAGCCGGAGGCTTGTATTAGGTTTCGGGGATGTTGATGACGATGTCAAGCTTCAACACGGCGGCATCAGAAGCGGCGGAGCACCTGGCTCTGCCATGCAAACTGTTTGCAATATACCTTGGACATACCTGCCGCTATCTGCTGCCTCTTCCAGTCCCACCATCAATGTGGTAGACTCACGGTCTACCACACAGGCGAAGTTGAAAACGCCACGGTTCCGGGTGATGACGCTTTACACGCTGTGAAATTATACCTGATAGCAAAATCCCTACCCACCGCGGGGAACAATGTCACTATTCTGGGAGACAAAGCTGGAGCAGCGCTAGGTCTCATTTGGGCTGCTGACGAAGAGGAACTGTACGACCACCCTCTGTACATACCGCCCGTCGTGTGCTGGCTCAGTCAGACCTGTGTGGGAGTGCAGCATGTAAAAGGTGTCATGTTCAACATACTCAACGTTATCTCGAGCGTGCTAGTTTTCGTCACTCTCTTTTTGCACATGATCAGATTGTGGAACATGTTCGCATGGGGTTTGCTGGGAGCCCTGTGGTCTCTGATGGTGTGCATCACCTTGATTGGAGGTTTCATTTTGATACTCCTGAGCTCTGAGAGACGAAGGAGATGCAGTGACACCAGCGTGATGTCAACCCGATGTCGAGTGTATCCATCTCCCAGAAATTCCTCATGTTCATCTTCTTCTAAGTCACCTACATTTACACCTGGTTTTACTACGAATGTTGTTGCGGCAGTATGGAGGTTGTTGTCTCGTGGATCGAATGCTCTGGCAGACGAGGTCCGTCTCTGTTGCCAATTCTAAAATGGACAACGTTCGTGTTTGCCTGGATTAACACCATAGGCTTCGTCAGACTGGTTTGATACAATTGAACTCATGTCATCTTACCAAGGGACTCGGTTTTACTTTTTCTTCTTTTCCATCGTCTACCTGTCTACAACCTGGCACGGAGGGATCTGACTCCAAGGAACTCCAACTCCATCTGGCTCGCCGGGTACAAGGTGATCTTCTTGGTCGCAGCTGTCAAATCCCTTGTACGTATGCCTGGAACTGAACAGCGTACGTATGCCTGGAACTGAACGCCCTACTGGAGAGGACCAGGCATCTGCAGTGCTCAGCCCTCTCGACCACCAGCAAAGGCGAGGTACTCGCTCTGTACAGGGAGAACAGACTGTCAGACTCTGACAGCGCCGAGGCGCGCTACAGCAAGCAAGCATTTGGTCATGGCAAGCAGATACTATTTAACCCTCATGACCAATACAACCCGGCGCTGGTCTTCTGGTGCAGTCTCATCTTCTGGTGCAGTCTCATGGCATTCTTGATCTACAACACGGCCCATCTTTCTCTAGTTCCCTTCTCGCACACATCGCCTTTATTCTTTGGTATGCCCGCTTACGTGCTGTACTGGGGAACTATGAGAACTACCCAGATGATGTTAAGCTGAACAAGGTTTATTTTATTTTATTTTATTAAGGAAAGAGGCCACCCGTCTCACTAGGTGGCGAAGGACATGTTCTACCAGAATCTACAAAGAGAGCCCATAGTCATCTCAAAACAAAATGAATCTGCATTACTGGAGAAACGTTTGGATCAGTGTATTGCGGTAATCCTATGCATACTGGTCTTATTGAACATCGGCATGTGGTTCGCTTGGGCTGTGTTTTCACACCAGCACCTTAATTGAGTAACAAGCAAGACATCTTGAGTTCTTGATGAGCAATGGATCGCATTGAGGAGGACAGGTTGTGGATGAACCTTTTGAAGTTTAAATGTCTCACGATCGGGATATGGACACTGGGCTTGGTCAACTTGAAAATATTGAGAGCTTGCTGTGTTTTTATGCCAAGCAGGGCCGCAGCAGAGCTGTGTTGAAGAACCCGAACACAAACTGAGTTCTACCTGGGTTAGAGGAACCCACATTGCTCACGGATGACTTGTGTGTCATCGTACCGGACAAAGGACCCAGCGCCCTGACTACGCCGTTGCTCGATTGCAGTGACTGCGTCTTTCAACTCAATTACTCTCCCGAGTCTGTGAAGACAAAAAGTGTTTCCGGGGCCATTGTCGAGAGGGGTGTAGTCATAGAGATGTCCAGAATAGAGCAGGCCATATTTAGCGAGAACGCGAGAGGCTACAGGAACAGAAACTTTTCAGTCTCTTTAAGACCGGTCGCAGGAAGACGCAGCAGTGCCCGTTTCACGTGGCGGTGGACAAACACGCGATTGGACCCTGGATGTGAGGAGCCTCTGTACAAATGATCTTGGATTGGGTTGCAAAGGCGACAGCTGGGCTCCTTGGTAACCCCCTCGACCAAAGGCGATGGAGAGTTCTTCCCTTCTATCAAGATAGCGAGAGAAACTGAGTTGGAGGAGAGCGACGAAGACATGCTATCATACCCGTTGTCGGAATACAATCTCAACCACACGGTCAAACATTCGCCGAATCAATACTCCATGGTTAGGGCAGACAGGCTCCCAGGCAAATGTGGCTCCGTTTACGAGGCGTGCTTAGACGAGGCTGTGCTACTGGGACACTGTGCCAGGGTATCTGTCACGCGGGGTGCCCAAAAGAACTTTGACCTGAGCGCTTGTCTGACCTGGTTCTACAGATCGGTCCACCCCTGTGTGCCGGATATGAACGTGGGAGACGTGATGCTCGACTATGAGTTCATCATGCACGGCAGGGGCGAGCTGTCGCCCGTCTACGCTCTCCTGAGCCATTTGGCGGAAAGCTGCAGAGTCAACTGCTTTGCCATGCAAAGTTTGATCACCCTCAGTAGACACAGAGGTGCATCGGTGTGGACGAGGGGCACGGACGCGTTGTTCCACTCTCAGAGGCTGAGGACTAACCCCCTCTCTGAGAGCCTGACCGCTATAGGCCAGGGTTCTAACATCACACGGATTTTCCAGAGGCGCTCCCTCGACTCTGGGGTTGCTTTTGGCATGACAGGTGACTGCAATACTGGAAGAGTACTGGAAGCTCTGATGGGAAACTGATACCTAAGAGAGGGAGGTTTTGGTACCTGATAGCGATGGAGAGTCCTCGGACGGGAAGGTTGACATAGAAAGCGGATCGTAAGGAAGTGAAGATGATCAAGGAGGCGAAGAAGAGGCTGATCAAGCAAGCAAAGAAGAGGACGACCAAGAACGTGAAGAAGAGGATGACCAAGAAAGTGAAGAAGAAGAAGAAGAAAAAGAAGAAACCTCCGAACCCATCACGGTGAACTGTGAATGACGTGAGAGGGGAGTTTGGAGTTTCATCTGACTCAATTCTCGTCTCGAGATTGAATTCGTCCCCAGTCTCCCTTTGAACAGTGGACACGTGTTCTCCAAACCCATCCACAATGATGACTACAGGACCCGGGGCGACATTGGACGATGACGGCAGGCTCGTCAAGTATTACAAACCACACAAGTTCTTCTCGCTGATGTACCCGCGGTTTACGGGTGTGGACTGAGGCCGGTGTACACGGCTCGACGGACGCCGCGGAGGACAGGGGTCATGGGAACGCTTGCCCTAGCCAACAGACTCTCCCCCGATGTGTATCCTTGCCAGCCGAAGATTGTGCAAGGGGAGAGAGGAGATGTTGAAACTCGCTCGTGAGATCAGCCGCTGCATCGTCGTGACCACCGGCCATAGGAACAGAGAAGGCGCTCTGGCCTACGCGTTCAGGGAGTTACCGCACAACCTAGAGAGAGAGGCCTGTTTGCCTTGGACGGGGAATGTCAAGCTCGCCGTGCACTACGCCTTGCCCGAGAAGTTTATCGGTGACACTGGCGGAGCTGCATTTGATCAACTATTTGGCCCTCTGTTTCCAAGAGAAGTGATGTGAAACACCCATCGTGCTCACAAGACCCCAGATGGTGTGCAGAGCGAGGTTGTCGGGAGAGATAGACTCACAACTGCGGAGATTTGTAGACTCATTTGTTGAACCCAAGCGATTGTCCTCCACACCCGAGGAACCTTGTAACAAACAGATAAACGGATACACTGTGTGGCTCACGGTTCAAGGACTAAAGAATGTCGGTCGGAGCTGTCGGCGACGCTGAACAGAGATTTCATCACGCGCTCTGTGTGTGTGCGTGCGTGTGTGTGTGCGTCCGCCCATTCTTTAGTGATCAAAAGCAGTCTGCACATAGCACATGAGTGCACAGAGCATGTCAGCTTTGTATACATTACAGGATGATACAGTAACACAAATGAACGGTGAACAGAGAGGAAAATGAGGTTCATAACAGTCAGCTGAATGAATCTTGTCAGAGAATACTTTTTTTCAGTGAGCTCCGACTTTCTTGAAGATGAAGACATGTCTGATAATGACTTGATGAAAATGTCTCAGAAGAGAAAGAGCACAGAAAGTGCTCAGAATGAAATTAAAGCTGTCAAAGAAAGACCAAAAAAAAAAAACATTCATCAGAAAACACTGTTTCCACACAGGAGGAAGGGGATGGCAGCTACACCTTAGCTCAAATGAAAACGTTCCTTCAGGACAATAAGGGTCACAGGCTGGTACATATTGAAGATTTTTTCCCCAAGACACTTTGTTATTTCAGCTCGTCCTCTGACTAGAAGCTCAGGTAGTTTTGGTGATGAAGGCCTCACAGAGCAAGAAATATACCACCTTAGAAACCGCCCAGCGGAGGTCCCGAGAAGAACCTGGCCACGTGGGTTCTGCTTGATGTGACAGAGGGACTGACGGAGGGTCACAATGTCACGTGTGACAATTTCTTCACCTCTTACAAACTCGCACAGCAGCTCCTGAAGAGGAAAATTGGCCATCATCCTGGACTACAACTGCAACAAAGGCGGCGTGGACAACCTAAATAAGGTGATCACAACGTACAGCTGCAGAAGGATGACCGCCCGCTGGCCCCTGGTCGTCTTCCACAACATCCTCGACGTGTCCTCCTACAACGCCTTCGTGATATGGCGGGAGATCAACCCCGGCTGGATGCCTCGTAAGCGCATCAAGAGGCGGGTGTACCTGGAGAGGCTGGGAAAGGCTCTCGTGACTCCGCTCGTCAAGAGAAGGGAGCGTCTGCCGCGCACAGAAGCGTCCGCCGCACTTGTGAAAGCTGTTCAGAGGGCCCGATCCCGTGATCAGCCTGAGGCCAATCCCTCGGGTGCCGCCCTAGCCGCCGCCGCCTCCTTCTCCCCAGGTGGGGCAAGTAAGAGAAAGAGGTGTCACACCTGCCCACCGAAAAAGGACTGCAAAATGCACACCGTGCATTGGCTCCAACCAGAATAGAGAGAAGTGTAGAGGGTCTTTAACCACTTTTAACAGAAAAATACAACCAATATAATTGAGTCAGCTGCTTTTATTTACACTTCTTCATATTTTTACAAAATAAAGACCACCTTTACACAAGTGCTGTAAAATCTAAAATACATCATGCACTGAGGTTACACACACAGGTACACACACATTTGTCTTAACATAACAGATAGTTCTTATAGGCACACCCAGTGTTTCCACCTTTAACTAAAGTCATTGTTACTGCATAGCTATAAAAAGAGGAGGGAGGACTATTTACACTTGCACACTGACAATGTAAACGTAAACATGTTAAGTAATACTATACAACTTCACTTGCCCCGTTTGAATCCCTGGCTCAGAATGTATTAAGTATGTATTGCAAACATTAGAATGACATCCCTACAAAACCACTGTACCAGCGCTGTTTTGGGGCAATTTCAGTATGCAATATTTAAGTAGGTATACATACACAAGTTTAGTATGAAAAGAATATCAGCATCTGTACTAGATAACACTAGAATTTCAAGCGTTCATCCACTTCACAATATATAACCAAAATTGGCCCACAATGCATTGCCCCCTGTCACTGCAAATATAGATCTATTTTTAGTCATTTCTTGTAAACAATGTTTTTTTTTGCATGGCATTCAACACACATTTGCTATGAATAATCACATCCGTTGTGATGGCTAGTATGTATGTATGTAGTTTGTGAGGCTTCTGTGTACATACTATTAATACATACTAATAGTATGCAGTATATAGTTAAGTACTACTACTAAGATACCAAGAAATTAGGTCACGCAGGTTGTACACTACATATAGTGAATCAGATTATACACTAAAATGTCTGACAACAAAAACAGTGACAAAACAGTGAAAATGACGAGGAGGATGCAATTTAGGCTGACACAACCTATGTTCCTGGGTACCAGTGTATGTTTAACTCGCACCTAAAATGTGTGTAATACACAAATTACATCATTAAGATAAAAGTTCACATACCTTTTCTTTTTAGACTTGTTTGTGCATCACTTTCATCCGACTATTTAGATGAAAATCAGATCACAAACAAATGGACACAAACATTCAAATGTTATTTAATGATCCATGGGATTTGCAGTAGCAGAGAGAAAGTGGCAGTAGGAATTTTGCTGTGGACCACCCTCAGTGCTCAAAATATACTGTAGCAAATGCAAAGCGTATTGCATTGCATTTGTGTACATTAAATGGAATGCATTTACACAGGCATGTATATTTTTATTTTCATCACTGCCCTATCCTAATGTGTGCTTTATTCCTCATTCATTTTAGATACCAGCCACAGATTGTCAGCAGCTCAGTGGTTAGAACTGTTGCTTTGTTTACATGTTCTACCCTTGTTTATGTAGATTTCCTCTGGGTATGTTGGCTCCTCCCGCTAACCACCGCTGGGTGTCCCTGCAAGCCGGAACAGGAGCACGCGGGGAAACTGAAAATGGATTATGCCAAAGTCTCATGGCTGAATCGTGTCTCCAGGGTGTGTGGTTGGAGATCAAAGTGTTGCATAGACAATTCGTTATAGCTAACGAAGTAGTAGTATACAGGGAGGCCAGTAGACAGGCACAGACAGACAGGTCACTTGTACCATTAAACTAGAAGGCAGTGAGATATCCTACTTGTTAATGATGTGCTTTTCATTGTTAGATCATTCTTCATTTACATCTAAGACCACCACCCCCCCCCCCCAACACCAGATTAAAGCAAACCAGACAGAACCTTCTGTCCTGCTCTACATTAGCATGCATGTAAATGAAAATGGGTAGCTAAACAAATACAAAAATGTAAAAACAGTTCTGCAGCCATGATCTGGCATTACAGGTTTTTTTTAAACAATCATTAATTAAACCTGAGGTAAGGCCACATTAATCAATTATGGTGTACGTGTGGTTGTCTGGACACAGTAGTCAATAAAAAATCATACCAGGCATCTGCATTACACACACAAAAAAAATCTTTTCAATTTCAAAAATTCTATTCCACCGGCTGGCACAGACAGTATAAAACAAATATTTGTTGATATATTGTTTTAAATTGATATATTCACACATATGTAACAGCAAGGGTGGAGCATTAGTGATTTTGAAATTGATTTTCATGGCAGAAATTGCCCCCTGATAGTATAAAGTAATGGAAAAGATAGGAAAATATAAAGTTAAGTCTTAAGAAAATTCATATTAAGTCAAAAATGGGTGGAATTAACCTTCAAAAGCAAGAATATGAGCAAAGGGGCCAGAGCGGGGCCAGAGGGTGGCATTTAGGGGCAGTGATTCAAACCTTAAGCATGCAGCTCATGGCATGGTGCTTATGTCAACATAGTACCACTGTCAAAAGGCAAAAAGCTACTTTTTGCAGTGATACCACGAAAGTCTCCATTAAAAGGTAAAAAATGTTTGTCACGTTTGCAGATATTAAATTACATTTTGAAGCTACTAAAAAAAGAATGTATTTACGTTATAGAATTAGCTTGCATGTGGTTACTAGTTTTGTGTTCCACTTTAAAAGTGTACGGACTTGCACAAGTTGAGCCCAGCTGGGGCGGGTTCTGTCAGGAACGGCAGAAAAGCCAGCGAAACTACTAGGTTAGGAACTTCTGTTAATGCACATTTTTAATGCACAACCTTTTCTTTAGTGTCCCCCAGTGGAAATTGATTTTGTTCAACTGCACTGTAACCTATGGCAGCTGAATCCAGTTTAAGAGGCCATTCCTGTTTTTACAAACTTTTATATTTACAATAGTTTACCTCTTTATGTGAAGCAGCAATATTTCATTTCTCCAGGAAATATAGTACAATATATTCAGTTAGGCCACAAAATAAAATCAGTGCTTGTAAAATCAAAACACAGTGGAAGCATTGACCCCTGAAATGTCCTTAACATTTTTATCCTAGTAGACCATGCCCTTACCTCCTAAATACAAATTTTCCCCATGTTTCCCGCATGGTTATTATACCATTGTGAAAACCAAAAACAATTTCACATGCCAAATTGTCCAAATCCAATCGACCCATTTCACAGAGGTTAAACAAAGTTGCAGCTAATAAAATTAGTTATTGGTCCATCGCGTTATGTGTTTTGATTAACAAGCAAGTTAATAGTATTTTCAATGCCTGCTATTCAAAACACACTTTTACTTTACACATTATTATTTCATATTAGCTACAGCTGTGTTCAAACTACTATGACAGTACTGTGGAAAAGGGTCCATTGTGAGTGATGGTCAACATGGGAACCATTTAAGAATAAATCTTTCCACATTGTTGACAAAGCCAGCAAACCTGAAGAGTTGTGTTCTAATCTTTTTGTCTCCTCTTCGTGAAGAGATTTTAGCTGCCGACACAGCTTAAAACCTTTAGAAAGGAGTTCTTATATATATTTTTTTCTTTTAGCCAGATTTGTGTTCTCAGCAGTAGGAGCGTGTCTGGCTCCAGCTGGATTCTGGAAGGCTGCCCTTTACTGCGTCCGTTAGAGCAGCGGCTTCAGGGTACTGACCTCCTGGGGGTTTGGATTGGCTTTCGGATGGGCAGTAACTGGCAGAGGCCTTGCTGGAAACACTGCCCACTATGTCAGACGATTGGTGGGAGGGGTAGGGGGAGTGCTCGGGGAGGTAGAATGGGTCGCGGTAACCCGGTTGTGGTGCATAAACTGTGGGAGTCCCTTGACAGGACCGGTGGAACCTCAAAACCTGATCACATGACGGTTTGGTGTTGAACGTCTGGCAGTAAAACTGGTCTACTCTTGAGGAGGAGGGCCGCGGGGTCTCCCTGTGCTGATAGGAAACATGCTGGGAGGAGAAGGAGGAGAAATAGGGTGGGGGAGGCTGGGAGTGGAGCTGGGAAGGAGCATAGGGGTTGTAAGGGTTCTGGGAGGAGAAGGAGGTGCCGGGGAGAATGTTGGATGCGCCGCCTCCTTCTTCCGTCTCCTCCTCCATCATCTTCTCCATGAGGAGCGTGGCGATGTCTTGTCCCGACAGAGCCGGGGTCAGATCCTGACCTCCTGATGCTCCCTCTGACTCCACATCCCTAAGTTCATGCTTTGCATCTATTCCCGGGTTTCGAGGGCAAGAAGGACCGTAAAGGGGGTCTCGTTCCCCTCGGGGGGTAGTTGCTTCTGGACTCGAGGAGCATTGAGACGAAAGAGGAGACGGTGAAAAGGGGAGGTCTTGTTGCTCGGTGGGGGGGCTGATGAGTAGGGGAGACGTTGGGGAAGGTGCATCCGGAGGCGGGTCCAGATCACTGGTCGCCCAGCCTCTACTAGCGGGCTGAGAGGCGGGAAAGGAGGTGGCTGGATGGGCAGATGAGTAGGTGAACTGGTAGTTCATGTAGATGGGCTCTGATTGGTCCTCGGTAGGCGGTTTGTCATGCCGCAATAAGCTTCTGAGGTGGACCGCTGTGGGCTGGGGGCATTGCGTTGGCCGTGGCATACACGTGCCAGAGTTCAGGGTGTCCGTCTGTGCACGGTAACACACTCTGCCATTTTCGAAGTAGGGGTGCAGCGGTGTGGGGTGGGCACTGCGCCCGGGGCTTCCCCCTCGCAGGTTGGGTGGGGCAAAGGAGCGAATAGAGAAAGAAGAAAGGGGGAGGGGATGCATCTCGTTAGGACCAGCTGGTCTCATGGAGATGGAGGAGGCCTTTCGCTGGGGCCCTGACTTGCCTTGGTCACTGTGGGGACTGCAGTAGAAGGGTCTGGCACTAGGGTGGTCAAAATGAGGGTAGGCATGGGACTTGGGTTGGTAAGGCGCTGGGCAGAAGTTGCCTTCCATATCAAGGCTGAAGTTTAGGTAAGCATGTCGGGCGTAGCTGGGAGGGTGGGAGGAAGATGGCCGTGGGGGTGCAGGGTGATCGCCTTCTGGACCTCCTATCTCATAGTACAAGTTCTCAACCTTCCCGTGATTGTCTGAAGATGAGGAGGGCTGGCCATGAGCATGTTTGGAGCTGGGCTGGGCTGTCCGGGCCTAAGAATACAAACGAAAGAACAGAAAAAATTAACAAGGAGAAGAAGGTTCATAATAACTGTAATATCAGAGGATAGGTTAACTGTTTTTTTTTTAAACATACATACATATATTACATACATACACACATATATATATACACACACACACACACACACACATACACTCACTCTGTCCCTGTCCATATATACATATATACACACATACATATATGTGTATACATGTACATACACACATATACATACACACACATACATATACATATACATATATACACACACACACACATACATACACAAGAGTATACTGCTTTCCATGTATCAAGGTTTTTGAAACTGGATTATAAACCCAATGAGAAGCAAGCCATCAGTGAGGTTGGGCTATGTGCCTTTATACAGTTAAATGATGAAACATTTTAACGGTCTGGGATAAAAAAAAGGAAACTATCCTTGTATTATGCATTACACTTCAAATAACATTTCAATTAATTAATTTAGGAGCAACCAAAATGTGGGCCATTAAATGTAGTGAAGCATAACAATGTCAATTGAATGCGAAATAATAAAATACATGAATAAGAATATCTATGGTTGTCACATTTCAACATCTTTCAACATTGGTAAACACGCTAGATGGTGCAGAAGATATTGTGTGGTCATTGATTATAATGAGATTGTTATCAATGAGGTTCCTTATTGAAACTCCAAACTACAATCCTCAGTGACAGACCAGGGTTAAACCTAGGTCATAATCTGGTTCATCTGTGTCATTGTTCCAATTTGTGAGAGAGGTGTAACAGGCCTTCTGTGAACCTACCGGTACTGTGGCTCGTGGGGGGGGGCAGGCAGAGACGGGCTGGCTGGCAGCCCTGGCAGCATGGTATCTAGCCAGACGGTCTGGAGTACCACGCAGACGTTCAGAAAATGCCCTGACCAATGCTGGCTGACCCCCAGGCTGCCCAGTTAAGGAATGGATCCTTCCTGAATCCAGGGATCGACGGAGGTTTGATCTACCCAGAGGGATACGTTCTCTTGGGTCTCTGTAAGATCCCGGCACCACCTGGAGGGGCAACTCTCGGTTTCGATAGGAGGGCGGGTCTCGGTCTCTCTGGGGAGCCACCAAGTCCAAGGGTTTGGGGGGAAGTTTGGGCCTGCTTGGCTGGAGGGAATGAACCTTGGAAAGGGGAGAGCTTTCTGACTTTGAATAGTGTAGCTGGGGCCGGAAGGTTCGGGGATGCGCGGGCTGCGAGAGAGAAGAGGATTCGGGGGAGAGTTGTGGCTGAGAACGGGGGTTGCTTTGGGCTGAAGCAGCAGTACTTTGAGTAGAAACAGAGATAGAGGCAGTAGTAATAGTAGCAGCTGTAGAAGATGCAGTGGTTTTCTGCTGCAGGTGAGGGGCAGAGAGTTGGCGACTATAGGCAGGGGGCTTTGTCCTGCCTGACTCGGAGGGGCTCTTCCTCTGATTGGTGTAGATTGGGCTGGGGGTTTCTGCTGAGGGGCTACCCCTTGATAAGTCAGAGCTTGCAGAGTCAGAGGTCTGTGAAGATAGGGTCCCAGTATCCTGAAAACGAAATACACACACGATTCACATGGGTTACAGTATATAAGTGGCGTTATATTGAGGATGTAGTGATGTTTTTTTTTACTGCTATTAGCAAATATGTTTCCCAACAATTACGCTATTAGTCCATAACAAATATTCCAGGTCATTAATTGCTCATCAGTGAGTGGTAATTCTATTCATCCCCATATTCATACAGCAAGATGTCAGTTTATGTTTGTGCGTGTCCTAGGGCTGACCCCATACAGAGAGATAGGGATAAAAAGGATGATCTGCCCTCTGTATCCTACTAGATTATTAAGCAGCACAGAATAAGGTCAAATATTGTAGCAAAGGCCAAACTAACATTTAAACAAAACTGAGTTTTTAAAATTGGGATTGAGGGTCAAAGAATCTATTGGTGAGCCCTTTTTCAGATTAATCTCTGAAAAAGGGCTACAACCATTGCTTTTGTGACCACATAGACCCAGAAGTGCTACTAAAAACAGGTACACTTTCTTCCTGTCTAGATTGTAAAGCCATGTTAGGCCATGTCCACACTAATACGGATACATTTAAACAGTTTACGTGTTATAGAGGTCTATAGCTGTCAGACGCATTTTTTTTAGAAAAGATTTTCCCCATATTAGTGTGGGCATGGACTTAATTCACACAGATGTTAAAGCCCCTGTCTAACCAGGCGTTTTGAATGGTTCATTTGGCTGAATGGACTTGTCAGCTCTGGGTGCTTATACACGCAGCTTGATGCCTATACAATATATATGCTCGAGAAGCTGTTTAATCAGTCAGGTTTTCAAGGGGCCAAAACGTGGCCCACTAGATTATGGCACCAAGGATATTTACATGTCTTTGCCCAATAACTGAAAGACTGAACAGAAGTACATACAGACGTGGGGCGCTGTGGCACAGTTGAGTACACGTGGCAGGGGTCAGGGCTCAGCAGGTCTCCAGCATCAACTGACAAAGATCGCTGGTAATGTGGGTCTGCATCCGTCTGGAAACAAATATAAAAATGAAAAGTATGTTTTAAGTGACCGGAGGCTGCAACTGCAGGTTCAGGTCTCCAGCTCTCTCAGACACGGACTGGGACTTCCTTGTCCCATCAAGGAAGTGATGGCAGTTTTTCATTTAATTTCTGTGCCAACTATGAGCTGTTCACAATAAACACCATGTTTATACCATAGCATATATAAAAATAACTAGAGACAGTGGCACTTTAGCTCGGCTGTTGACTGGACAGGACTTATAAACGTATCGAAAAATGGCATCAACAGGATCGTGTTCGAGCCCAGAATATACCAACACTACGTTTTCCCTTCTGACTGACCTTGTTGCTGGGACTGATATGGGAGGATCTGTGATGGATCTGGCGAGATTGGTAGGATGTCGGTGCGCCTTTTTGGCACAATACCCGGTTGGCACTCTCTGCCAGTGCCAATGCCATGAGCCGGGCTGGGTTCTTTGGAGGTGGAGGTGGGGGTTGCTGGGGATGGAGTGGGGCTCCAGGAGCACATGGGTTATCTATAGGAGGCAGAAATATTAATGTTTTTTATTTTATTTCAATCTTTATGTGCATGCATTGCAAAGAATATGGCTTCATATAAAATACACTCCCTTTTACCATACCTCTCCCCTCAGGGTTTTCTTGCTCACCTTTCACCGCCCCTAGCTTGCTGCAGAGCTCCTGTTGACAGCTGTCACTCAGCTGGAAATCACACGACCTCAGCAGCATTGAAATCATCTGGGGGGGTGGGGCTGAGCCACCAGAATTAGAGGGCTGGGATTCACCTGCCCGGCCACCAATCATCTCCAACACCTTGTGAAAAATACAGATGGTTGGTTGGCAGTGTAAACCTATGTGAAAATGTATTTTTGGAAAACAAATAACAAGAGCTGTATTACGTTTCCTTGATTGGACGCGTTTCTGTTGTATGATGTATGTTTGGAACATTCATTTTGTTACTTTTTCAGTTTCACTGTGTTCTGTGGCACCGACAACTTTACTTGGGCTCATATTCTAGTAGTGGGAATGTAGCAATATTAAAATCAGAATATGTCAATATTCCAAATTATTAGAGGAATACGAGTACGAATGTCACTGACTGTGCTCCATTCCACAACGCAACTATAGTTATATAAAGTTATATATATATATATATATATATATAAAAACTCATTAAGTCTGGCAAGGGTGAATACTTTATTATGCACGGTATAATATGCTGACAAAAATATGTGTAACCCACCTTAGCAGGGACGCTGATGGCAATAGGCTGAGAGATATCCAGGGGAGGAGACTTGGAAGCTTTAGGAGACAGAGCATGGACAACCTGCATAGGAGGTGAGAGGAATGGGATACTTCAGTGTTTTGTGCTACAATGCGCTGGATAATACAGCATAAAGATAGAGGAGAAAAAAGAAAGTAGGAAGATTGTAAGCCCCACCTTCTTTGTGAAAGACTGCTTCTCAGGTGGCAGACTGGCACTGTGAGAAGGACTATCATTTGTGCTTTCCACTTGAGCCGGACTGCTATTGGATGGCTGATGCTGACAGAACACCTGCTGAGGTGGAGCTGTGGCCGCCAAGATTAAACTTCGCCTAGCAACAACTTCAGACTGGTTAAGCACAGAGTCTGGGTCTTCGGTGATTGGACGCTGTACCTGATGGCTGAGGCGATTATAGGCTGGAGGACTGTCCGTGGGGGGAGATTCCCTTGTGGTGCACAATCCAATTGGTCCATCCTCAGCAAAGATAGGGCTGAAATCACTTACATCTTCAGCCATCCAGGAGGCCGCTGGTTCCTGCTTGGAGAAGTCTGGCATCATGTAGATTCCTTCCTCGTCTTCCACATAATCCTGAAACATGCCGATAATTTACATACACTGTAGTGAGGTGACCCTTTTACACACACACACACACGCAGACAAAGCCTCTCCAACCTACAGGCCTGACTTTTCCCAACCTTTCACGTTGAGATTAAGACCTCTCCCCAGGTCGGCCTGATTTAACAATCACTCCCACAGGAAATAATCTAACCAATTTTCTTTTAAGCCCACAAATGTAATCATATATGCATGTTTTGAGGTACATACCACGGTGCTTTGTTTTACCTGACGTATCAAATGTTTTGTGTGTTATGACTTATGAATGTATTCTGTTATCCAAGTGACATACTGTGCATTTAAACGTTGAGTTTTGATATAAAATGTTGGACAGGGGTTGATTAGCGAGCAAAGTTAGTAACCCAGTTTAAGATTTGAGAAATAACATCCTAGACTGTTGAAACAAAGGAAAGGAGGCGTTTCACCTTTTGACCATTCTGACCAAAGATGACGCCTTTGCCCGACTCAAGTCAAAAGATACATCCAAAAAGTGTAGGGTCAAACCTCTTAACGCCCCTTTTATCAGAAGCCTTTATAAACCAAAGATTTAGAGATTTATGTCAAGACCAAAAAAAATATCTGAAAGCTAGCGAGGCTAACGCCCCCTGACGTACAGTAATTAGATATTATTTATACTATCCTTTGTGTGAAACTTATACCGTTTCTTAGCTCTATTTTCTTAACTACCTTTTGACTGTCAGTTTGTTAAGCAACTAAGTTTTTCCTACCGCGGTAAAAGCTGTGTGGTACCGCTTGAATCAATAATTTTGGTATACGTTTATACATTACCTTCTTTATATCGCTTTACCGTCTATCAATGTTTTGTTAGTGCTTGCGACTAGAATCAGTGTGTCAAAATTTAAAAATTGTAATTTCTGAAGCCTGTTTGTGGCCTAATCACTATTGCTGGCGGACGAACCCGAATCAGCCTGCAAACGTGGCGCTGACGCAAGATAATAACCGGCCATCTGAACTCTTGTTACAGATGGCCTAGTGCTTAAACTTGGGTGAAGAGACCATCAAAACTGTGCACGTGCTAAACGGCAACAGTAACCCAGTTGGGTTAACCACTCGACGAAGAAAGGACACTCAATCTACTCCTGTACAAGTACAACCTGCCTCAAAGGAATGGATGCCACAAGCGTAACCCGTGAACGACGACTACAATAAACTCTCAGGCTACCCAGAAAGACACCGGTTACTGGGCTTCCACGTCACCAGGAATTCCCCCGCATCACCAGGGATTTCCGTCTACGTCACAGCTGTTTCGAAACCTCCGTTGACAGCATCTGGAAGTCTAATTTCTATCCTGCCTAGGTGTTGCAGTGCTGGCATTGTTAATTCAAGAAAAGGTGTTCCAACTGTCTATTTTTTCCCGACCAATCCCTTAGTAAACTCCCTTCCCTAGTATTAGGCCAAAACGTAGGTTTAGGCTAATACATAGGTTAGGTGAGCTGGTTCGAGTCTGCTCGGTTCTGACCGAGAGCAGTACAATTCAGGTGTAGCTTAAGAACTCCTAAATCCAAAATTGCGCTGTATTCTCCACCGATTGTTGGCTTTATTGAAACACAGTAATATACTGTAGCTGCTTTTTTATTGCCTACCGGGTTATTGAAGCTCGGGTTGTTATCCTTTGTTTGAATGAATTGTGTTACATATTATCTTGCCATGATATATTATTTTATTTAATCTTCACTATTTTTATGTAATAAAGTCACTTATATTAAGCAGTTGTTTTCTCAGCACATAACTTCAGATTATTGATCGAACTATATATATGAAATATTAATTTAATAATTAAATCTTATCGCCAAACAAAACCGGAGTGGTGCCCTGAGGATGTCTATGAAGACTTAAAATTATACAGTATATCTTACATAGTCTAAACTGCTACACTTCTCATAACTCTTGAGTCAGCGTCAGACAATCGTGCTTTGACTGTACTGGGACATTTTGGAACAAAAAGCTGAAGTATTTTGATTTGATTTGGAAAACAGGATGAAAATTTAGCAACAATGTTGCTATATTTATAGACCGAGTAGTCTCAAAATATAGTCTTTCAATTAGTGACTATAAATTACCAAATACTGTATGTATTGTATGCAGTGATATAAATAAATAAGTAAATACAGTACTTTGTTACTGTATATAAAACAGCCTGAAGCAAATATTTTACATGATCAGTTCCTCTTTTTTAAATCTGCTTTCATAAAGTATCATTTGTGGTTAATTAATGCTTCCTACTCTAGTTATCAATTCGGACAGAATTTTATAAACAGATTTTTGTTGCAGCCATCCTCATTGCTTTCCCTGCCCCTAAAACTTTTGCAGAAACACTGAGGCTACCTGAGCGAAGAGAAAGAATGATAAGATATATACAGTGAATCTTTTAGAAGTGTTTGGTGAGCGCATGGCGGAGAGTAGCATAGCCTCAAATTTGAAGTCGTTGGGAAAATTACCTTCCGCTGCTGGCGGAAATAAAATCCTTAATTTTGAGGAATTTGTACTTGAATATTCATCTTTCTTTCACTTGACTCATTTTCTAGAAAGGCATCTGTACTTTTAATATACATACTATTAATATATATTACATCATGTCAGGTAAATTTGAGATTATCTGAATTCACACTGTCCCACACACAAACAACAACAGACTTCTCCAAGCAGGGACCAACAACTAGGGGGCAGGATAGTCTAGTGGTCGTGGAAGGTCGTTTGTTCGAGTTCTGGAGTTGGCCTACCTGTAAGCATCCTTGAGCAAGATGCCTAACCCCTATATGCTTCTTCTAATACTTGTAGTTACAATACAATGTGAGTCGCTGGATAAATGCGGCCACTAAATGACCTAATTGTAACTTAAACTAGGTACCTCTCTTTCCTGGTTGGAACGGCCTTGCTCTCTTGGCAACAGGCTGTCATAGGAACGTGAGGAAGCCAAGCGGGAGCGGGGGCGCTGGAACACAGGCTGGGTATCCATGGCAGCAGCCAATGACAGGCCATCACTACTGGATCGAGGGCGCAGCATTCGCTGGACCTGACCTGATCCTGGAACAAAGAGAAACAAAGTCTTACAGCTATTAGAGTTGGTCCGTGGAAGTAGAGAAAATTATTTTCCAACTTTTGTCCAATACAATTTTAAAAAACAAAAACCATAGTAGAACAAAGGTAAAAGTAAATTCAACCTTAAAATAATAGTAATATTTTCCTATGTAATAGTAATATTTGATCCTAGTCCAAATGTTGAACTTTTAGTGCAATGTTATATCATGTAAACATTGCAGTGCGTTTGGGAAAAAAATTGTGGTCAAATGCAGGATATTGCAGTTCAATTCCGCTATTTGCTGAGAGTAATACAACATACAGCTCTGGAAAAGACCACTGCACAATTTTCAATTTCCCTGGTTTCATTATTATATAATTGTATTTATATTTAATACATTTACATACATTTATTTTTATTTTTTATATAATATTTAAAAAAAAAAAAAAGTGGTTAATTTTTTTCAGAGCAGTGTAAATAATATTTATTGTATTTTCCACAGTGTACAGTAATAGTGAAGACATGAAATAACACACATGGACTTATGGAGTAACCAAAGTAACCGCCCTATACCTTGATGAGAGCTTTGCAAAGTCGCATTCTCTCAACCAACACTATGAGGTAGACACCTGAAATGCTTTACAATTAACGGCTGAATTTTTGAGCCAATCAGTCTTGTTGTGAAATACAGGGTAGCCCTATTTGGTCCATATTATGGCAAGAGCTCAACTACGCAAAGGGCAGTCTATTATTTCTTTAAGATATGAAGGTCAGTCAATCTAGAAATTTCAGTAATGAAATGCAGTCGCACAAACCATCAAGCTCTAAGATCTAAAATATATCAATATCATTTTATTTGGTTTAACACTTTGGTTACTACTTAATTATATGGGGTATCTCTATTATTATACAGTTTAGAATTGTAGTGTTGGGCGGGCCCAGGTGAAACCACAGGATTTTGGACTGGGGTAATAATGTCATAAGATAGCACAATTTTAGGTGTTGGAGTAGCATAGCATTTACCTGCTCCACTGTGTTCGGAAGACAAACTCTCTTCACTTTTAGCTGACCTCAGAGTCTTGCTGTCCACACGGCAAGCTGAAACAATGAGACAGAGGAAAGAAAGAGTCACAGACAATACCACCCATCAACAAGAATTCTGTGCTTATACATGTTTAAGATTCTATGTTTCACATAAGCGCAGAATCATTGTTTAGAATAGAATATATCTTCATTTCCACACGCTTCCATTTGGCATTGTTCGGTGCCCCAGCCACCATCTAGGTGAACAAGATATATTCTATTCTAAACAATGATTCTGTGCTTATGTGAAGTGCAGAACCTTAAAAATGTATTTGTTGGCTCTCGTGACTTACAGACATGTGACAGGTTCGGCTGGAAGAGCGAGCTGATTCTCATTGGCTTACGTGTTGGTTTACCAATGGCAAAGAACGTCTTCCAACTTGCTGCAGTCTTCATTCCTTTCAGACCCCTCTTCCCCCTGGAGAGAGGAAAATGAGAAGAGAAGACACATGAAGGTGGTAAGAGCAAAGAAGAAGAAGTAAACACATTATTAACCTTGTCTTTAGTGTTATTTTTACTATTCTCATTCACTATTCATTGCCAATACATTATAATTCAACATACCTACACGCGGAACAAAAAACCCAAACAACTGACAAAAAAAATAAAAATAATAATAATAATAATAATTTTTGACCAATGCAAGGGTGCATTGGGAGGGTGATTTCAGCTTTTGCAGTGGTCCTGCACTTTGACACAAAAAGCCCAAAACGGTGCTTGCAAAGCAGTCGCACAAAAGTATACAGTGGCCTTTAGTGATTTATCTCCAATGAAATTCCTTATTTGAGAGGAACTACTACAGTAGAAATTGAACAGCCATTGTGTTTGGATACAAATCAAAAGTGCAATTGCAACAAACGTAAATGTGCTCACACAAACACTAGGCACATATGTATACACCATTTAGTTCTGCCTATCCTCTCTGGTGCCTCACTACCTCTCCACCTTTATATCGTGCACCTAGACAAACACAAATGGAAAAACTTTCCCGAACAGGGAGTATACTAAATTATTATTGCACAACATAAATAAACCACAAATAGGCGGGAAACACACATTCATCCATATGAAAATTTTTAGTTTTCATTGGCAAGACCCATGTATAAACAGGGAAAACCATTACAAAACCCAGCGCAAGTTTATTGTAGTAGCTCCATATGGGGAGATTACCAACCTGTTATCTTGTATGTCCAACACGGTGTGGTACTGTCCATGCTGTAAAGGGTGTGGCGCCCCCTGGAGGAGCCGAGGAGCCTGCGTTCTGGCCTGGGCTTCTTCCAAAGACAGAAGTCGGGTGGACACAAATGACTTAGGTCTGGCCAGGTACTGCTGTCCTGCTGGGCAGAAAGGATGTACTTCATACTTCTACAAAGCTTGTACACTTATCTACCCCTCCCCTTACAGCCACATGCCGTTATGTGTACAGTTAGTTAAGTCAAGTGAGCTTTTTTTCCCCCCAGTTGTGGGCATTTCAGCAATGCGCTGAAGCAGGAATTTGGGATTTTTGGGCAGTTACAAAGCCATCAAGTGTGCATCTTTATTAGTCAGGTAAGCAAATGCTGGGATATAATAAAGAGACATGGTGGTGTTCTTATAACTGTGAAAGTTATAAGAAAAGGCTGATTTTAATTTATGGTAAGTCCTGTCCATTAGATTCCAGTGACAAGCCACTAGTCCAAGCTATACCCATGACCCATGACAAATGAATAAATGAACTATTGCTTGTAACACTAGCTCCATGTGCTGATAGCCAGGGTGAGCACTATTGATGAAGACTGGCAACTAACATTATGTTACACAGTAGCCAAAAAGACACTGCACTCTTGAGGATACGGTCACTTCACTTTGAAAGATAAACAGTGAATGGCCTTTAGAGTAAAAACTACAATAGCGTCTACATATCAGTCAATTGTCATTGTCGTTTTATTTTGTGCACAAGGATGTACAATAATCATATTTATACTAACCCAATGGGGTAAAAATAGCAGCAATACAGAAATGTTAAAGTTGTAGCTTTAAAAAGTACACTCCTCAGTTTGTATATGGAATGACCCTTGTGTTTTTATAAACACCTGTTTGGTTTGCTTTTCCCGCATCTCAGTCCTAAGGCTCTCACATTCCTCTCTATCCCTCTGCCCAAAGCCAAAAGCACTTTTGTTTCATTACATAAAAGGTGGGCTGTGGAAGGGGACTGGGTACCATTAAGTTATCATCTTTGCTATTGCTTCATGCATAGATATAAAAGGCAGAAATTATACGCAATTACTTGCGAGTTTAAACAGTTAATGGAAAAGAGGAGCTGTAAGAGTGAAAGACACGTTAGCCAAGTAGAGCAGACAATGGAAGCAATGTCAAGCAAAAAGAAAGGAAGGGAAATTTCCTAACCTTGGGTAAATTTCCCTACAGAGGTGAAGGAGTCTGAAAAGAGAACATCGACATGGCTCAGGAGAAACTCCACCACCACTGACTGCACTCGAACCTCTCTGAATGGGTCAGACCCAACCAGTCCTGCTCTCTCGATCTCCTTGGACCTAGGTACACAAGCAGGTTAGAGTGAGATGGGTGCAACTGGTACCTGCTAAAGAAAACATCTCAAACGCAACACAATAACTATATTTTCTAATACTAGTATTTGAATAAAGTAAAGTAGTAAACTTGTTTTGTTCATCAATTTGTTCAAGTACATTTTTGTTTAATAATTTTACAGCAAAATACATTATAGTAAACACCCAACTTCCTCCCCCAACACAACCAGTGGAATAACAATGTCATGTAGCATTTCAAACTATCAGATCACAATCACACACATCTAGCCAAATGATGAATGGGTTATTTTCAAAAAGTATCGCAAATATTAATTAAAGCATTAATTAAAGCTTTAATTAAATTCAAAAAGCATATGTTTTTATTCAAACAACAACCATCTTATATATATTAACATTACCAACTACTAGATAAAAGCATTGTCCTAATTCCTGTTTCATGGTGAGGCTCCCTTTTCTTGTTGTGCTGTGATGTGTTATGTCGTGTTTTTAGCTTTACGCCTAGGTGGATTCTAGCCTTAGGAAATTTGTTTATAATAACAATCAACCAAAAAGTAAGTAAGTAACTTTAGTTTAGCTTTTTTAAATTTAGCTGCAGCCGAGTGCAAGGCCCTTCAGCGCATAGTGAGAACAGCTGAGAAGATCATCTCCGTCTCCCTCCCCGAGATCCAGGTCATTAGTAGAGTCTCCAAGATCGTGGCTGACCCACCCCACACCTCACACCACCTCTTCTCATGCAGTCGGGTTGACAGTACCGCCACATCAGAGCCTCCTCTACCAGGTTCAAAGACAACTTAGTCCCCCAGGCTGTCAGGCTTCTCAACTCGCTGGGAATAAGGCTGACCTCACAAGCATCCTGACACATCATACTAACTCTCCATACCTCCCACCCACCATGGACTGGGACAGAGTGAGTGTGTGTGTGTGTGTGTGTGTATGTGTGTATATATATATAGTTCTAATCTAATATTCAAAAAAAAATTTTTTACTTTACTTACTTGGTTTATTTTTAGTTTAATTGGGAAGTTTCTAGCAATACACGCATTCCCTCAATATACTATACACTTATGTCCTCTTCAACATTCTCTCTCCAGTTGGAGTCAATCTCATAGTCTTCAGCACTCTTTCCACCTCTGCGTTTTTCACACACTTTAGGTAGTCAGCTATTTACATCAGCAAGTGCTTACCTTAGAAGATTAGGTGCCCAGACAATAGCCAAGTTTTTGATGTGCATGTTAGTCACTTCACTATATGTAGCCAGCCTGGCAAGATGGCGAATCAGATACTCCAATGTCCTGTTACAGAAGATAGGCTGAAGATTATATATTTGTCTAGAGTATATAATAGACAAAATAATTATCTGTTTTATGTTTAAAAGCTGAAATGAAACAAAATAGGAAACAAACCTAAGAACATATTTTTTATTTTGTAATGTTCCAATACCTGAAACTGTTGAATGTAGTAATAAGAGAAGAATACCAGGTAGGATTGTTGTTTTGTTAGTACGACATCACTGGTATTAAGTTGACATTTCAGTTACAGGAGGTACAGGAGAACAGGAGTTTCCAGATTATTTAATTCATTTATTATTATTTATTAAAAGAATGTTGTTCAGTGCAGCGATACACCTCTCACCCTGATTTGGTTGAGTGACGGATGCACACTTCAAAAGGTGTTCTGAACGTAATTTCAACCAGTGTATTCTGTAGTACCTTGTCAGCTGAGATGCTGATTTAGAGAGCTGTCTACAAAGGCAGGTGACTGCCTTTCGATTATAATGCAGTCATAGTATAGACAGCAAAGATCTCGAAGAGAGAGAGAGAGAGAGAGAGTAGAGGTAAAAAGAGATATTTCTTCTCTAAAGTGCCTCTAATCTATTTCACCATTTTGCGTGTTTCGTGTGCATTTTTAAGTAGCTCGTTTTCAGGTGAGAGAGGGGTTAGGCGCATTCTTGTGTTTGAAACTAAAACAACACGCACGTATTTTTGTGGCAAAAATCTTAGAGGTCCTGTGTTATTGAAATGCAAATTTGTATGAAATATTCAATAGGTGACAAAGAGACAGAGAGTACCTATAGTGAGGGGGGGGCAGTTGCTGGATGACATCATGGACCTTCACCATGCGCTCGTCGTCTGACATTTCCCCCATGCAGTCCTGCAGACACACAAAGGTAGGAGGGAGATGGATTATTACTGAAGATATAGACATTTAATAGAATCCACTCTAAGCCCCACAGGACTCCGGCATGGCTTCCAGTGCAGGTGTGACGGATTATGTCTACTCACAGCAAACTTGTCATAGAGCTGATACGTCAACAGGGGGTTTGGGAGCTCTCTGAAGTAGAGTTTACACAGTGAGCCAACACAATGAATATCTTGCATATACACTTCTTTGGTCAGGTCAGGAACCATCTCACTGTCAAACTCATGACTGTAGGGTGAGAAAAATAGGTAGAAATAGATCAAATAAAATGTATGTAAAGAGTAGATTTAAGACACTATGTAAGCACATAATATCCAGCAGAAATTAGGAAAAAGAGAACAGAAACAAGAACAAGTCAACTAAAACGAGTGATAACTTGCATAAGAAATGCATTCCTACCGTATTTTCTGAATGTTAGAAGAGACTCCAGAGTGTCTGTAGATTCCGTCTACAACACCATGCTGTTCAATGAACTCTGAACAGCTGATCAAAACCTGGGGCACTAGTCAAAGATAGATTTATAGGTTATAAAGGAAAATGTTTTTTGCACTTCAGGACTTTAGTAGTAGTAGTAGTAGTAGTAGTAGTAGTATTCATGCTACATTTGTGTTGCATGTGGTCTTAAATTTGTCTATATACCATCCTGTCCTGAGTTGAGAAGGTGTTCCCCCAGGTCACAGCCAAACATCCTCTCCTTGAGGATTCCTTTTTGTTTCAGCTTCTGTTTGGATGGCCTGGACTTAATGAAGGTCCGCAGGAAGCCTAGCAACTTGCCGTGCTTCCTACTCACTGAATACACAGAAACAAATAAACACATAAATCTAGCATTTACTAGCAGAATCTTCATGACATGTCACATCAGACTACTTGTTACTTATATTAATTAATTATTAGCAATATAATTTCTTAGATTCATTTGAGTCTAAAGAAAATATTAGAGCTAGCAATAAGCAGGTGTTATGTTGCTATATGTGGTGGTGTATTAGCACCATCTAGCGGTAATTCAATTTTTCACTCCTTATTGGTTTAAAGTAATCACATGACTAAGTAGTTCATCTGTTTTTTTGTGTGTGTGTTATGTTTAAGCACAAAACTGCACTGCTAAAGTACGGAAGTGTATTGAATTCATTTGAAAATATCCAGCACCGTGCTTAACACTATGGCGTAATTTTCCATCTGCCAATTTTTTTAGATTTTTTTTTTTCTCTTTTACTCTTTTTTTTTTTAACTCAATTTTTTCTCTTTTACTCTTTTTTTTACTCAATTTTTATCAGATCTTCATGAAAATAGGTACAGATGCTCTTTAGACCATTACTCAAAAAAGTTACTTTCGTGGATTTTTTATTTTTAAAGTTATTAGCAACAGGCCTTCATAGTTATCGGCGAAGCTGCCAAACAGGATGTGGGACTTCAGCCGACTTTATACCTGCCTTCTCTTCTTATCTGTACCTGATGTAGGGGAGGAGTTTCCAGGGGATCCGGTGCCTGTAGGTTTGGAACTGGCTGGATCTAAATCTAAAACACACCCCGACAAGAAACTTTTAGCTATGACTGGAAACACAGGTAAAGCATGTAGTGATGCAAACATCAGGGGCATAAGTTAGCAAAAATGTGGAGCATGCGCCCCCAGAAAAATGTAGGTTAAGTTAGAAGGCTAGCTACAACTACATATTTTTGTCTTGAGTTTCAGTAAACACTCGCCTTAGAAGAAAGAAACATTTCATGAATTGTCATGTTGTAATGCGTGAATGCAACTGTTTGACTAATAAGACTGCTGTAATTAACAGAGTCTACTGTATATGGACATGTGCGAGTGTCACCTGTCTTGGCGTTGGATGTGCTGACAGACTGCGACAATTTCTCATTAATCAGCTCCACACACTCACTGGGAAAGAAACCAACCTAGACAGACAGAAGTTTTGTTTCTTATAGATGCATTACAGATTACATACATTGCCAATCAGGGACAAAATATAAATAACTCTTACATTTGGATCGTCCAGACTTTCTTATGGTTGGACCAAAGCCACCCTTTTATTTCCAACAATTTTGAAAATAGGATTATTATAATTTAAGAACATAGATTGTATATAAAAGAGACAATGCATGTGTGACGTCACCCATTTGTTTCTGAAGGGACATTTTGAAGGTAGGAAGGTGGCTTTCAAACTGAATATCATCTATAAGCCTTAATTTCATTTTAATGGAACAATCATTTTCAAACATCAACCCTATAACACTAGAAGACAAGAAATTAACTATTCAGACTTAAAGTTGCTTTCTGGCCAAGCCAAGCACCTGGTAGCCATTAAGATGATCTTAAGCACTTCCTTATTGGCTAAAACATTCAGCCATTGTGGTTGCTGCTTGTTAAAGACGCCCAGGTAAACTTCTAGTTGGTGGCCTCTCTGGTTGCGAGACACACACTCTAAAACGGTCTACAGACCTCTTCTCAGATTAAAGGCAGCAGGCGGTCCAATACGCCACTGCAGCTGGTGATGTCAGCAACACATAACCAATAATAAAGGTGTCAGTTGTCTTGCCCAACATGTGCAATATTAACTGACATAAAAGAGTCAAAGATGTGAGACACTGGGTTTCACACCAAGCAGGATGTGTACACTGCTCAGCCAGCAGTCCAACTTTGTGTTTTCAAACCCCTGTCCGGGTTTCCAGACAGGGGTAAAGTAAAGACAATACTGTGCTTTGAACAAGGATGAGATTTGAGCGTGCGTGCGAGCGCGTGTGCGTACCTGAAAGCCATGTTTTCCTCTCCACCAGCTGGTTTCTTCTTTAGGAGGCATGTCAATCACTGACAGTATATCTCCTACCTACACACACAGACAGCATCATTTATATGTATATACTGTACCACATGCCAGTCATACGTTAGTTGTGAAGCATTTACTGCATGTGCTGATGTATATTTAAGCATTTTTATATGAAAAAAAATTAGGTGTATAAAAAAAGCATTGTTTAAACTAGGTTACATGTGTTTTTACTATTTGCCATTTCTTCCACAAAAAAGTGAAGATGAAGCTGGCAGCAGTAGTGTAGGCTACACACTAAACCGTTCATGTTGATGAAGAATAACATCACAGTTATACCGTGGCCAGGGTTAACTGATAAATGTGTACAACTTGAGTAACAACTTAAGGGCATTATTATCTGATTTCTGTAACATGATCACAAGAGACAGAAAAAGCTTGAGACCAAGACATAGCAAAAGAAGTGTGCCCTAAGAGAAAAGACAAAGCGTGAACATAGGGGGAAAGAAAAAGACTAAAAACAGAGGAGAGAGAGGATCAATTTAGCCTGATGTAGGACACTCTGGCCCAGAAACACAGACTGAATATAGATATATGGAACACGAGTAACTAAGTTGTGAGTAGAGGAGCAGAGAGAAGACAAGACAAGACATACCTCTATAGATATCTCATCAGAGGCCTGTGCAGTGTAACGTTTCACAACATGGGCTGCAGCGATTGCAGGAACATTCAAAGAAGCCTCTTCTTTCAACAAGAACCGGTTCCCTCTGTTGTCGATCTAGCAGTCAGATAGAGAGGCATTATCCAATGAACACTTGAATGTCTATTTTATAATCTGGCTCAATAATAATAATCTCACTTCCATCCATGTCAGTGCAGGTCCACAGTTGAGTTTGTTGTCGACAATGACAGACAGGCGGTTAAGGTACTCTGACAGCAGAGGACAGATCATCTGATGTCAAGACATACAGAGAACAATAGAGAGAAGATTAGAATGCATTGTTTATCAAACTATTAATCCATACAATTTCACATCAATGTTTTACAAATGTCTAGTTAACAATGCTACAACAGTGATTCAACCTAAACGCTGTTATTGACCGCTTTAGTAATGGTTAATCTACTGCATTGTATAACAAAACTGGAACACTGCCAAAATGTATTAATGTGCCAGCATAGCCTTTTAAAATCTTTTTTAATATCTAATGTGTGCTGTTATGAGTCTTCAAAATGGATCACAATTTTATTCTGAGACAGATTATCTTTAGCATAGCAAGTGTAACCATTATTGCTAACTTGGTTTATTTGTAGTTAATTTAAGAGTTTAGTTAAGTTATTTTTGTTGAACTGACCAGTTTCTACCAGTATACACACACACACACACCTCTTGTTTAAAACACAAATGACTCTTGGTCTCTACAGTTTACCAAGTCACAACACCCCCCGGGGCGAGTCTCCGCCTTGTCTTCTTCATTCACCAGGTGTAAAAGCTGACAACATGGCACAACAAGACAAAGGGGAGACTAGCTATGGGGGGGTGACTTAATGAGTGCGACTGAACTGTACAGACTTCGGAACACAAGTGGTTCTTCTGAGTGTATGTGTAGTTTAATCCCTTCTCAACAGTATGTGACCTATCCATAAACAGAACTAACAAAAGACACCAAATAACTAAAATATAGTAGCACACACAAAAGTCTTTAATCTTGGACTCAGCCAGGTCATTAATTTGCATTTGCATTGAAAAGGGTGATTTTTCCTCTCTGCTAAAATCGGATTGTACTATTGAAGCCGAAACATTTAGCTTCCATGAAATACATTTTTAAAAGCTTCCTAGTGTACTTCCTTTGCAATTTCTGGTTAGTGTGGCAACAATCAAAAATTAACCAAACATGGCAAAATTGCAAGATTTTAGTATGTAATCCAGAGCAAGTAACCTAATTTCACTGTTTACCCAACAATCTGAAATGGTTGGTTTTTTTTGTAAAAATTGCGTCAATGTGCCCAACAGCATAGATGGGATCCATCTATAAACAGCTTCTTCAGGATTTTGAGATTAAGATGATTGTGATGCCTGATTCCAGGAGGCCCAGGACAGTAGCAGCAAGCGCTAGTAAATCCAAATTATTGAACAATGTTTGAAAAGACAGTTAATTTTTTTTTTGTGCTAATTTATACCTGTAGATGCTAAATGAATTGTTGCAGCTGGGTGGCTGGCTAAACACCACAATGTATTACAGACATCTATCACAATGTAAGAGCTTGGAAAATGTAAATAATCATGTGCGAGATGGCACGTTTTTGTTAGGCTACATAAATTGTGCATGTTATATTTGTAATCTCGTTGGCAAGCGGTCCCTGTTCTACATAGGTAGGACATTGTGCTCAATAGCATTTTTAAAGCTTTCCATTTAGATCCAGATAAATTTAATAAATTAGGAATTTATTTGTGAATTATTTAAGATTAGTTACCAACAGTTCAAGTTGCGAACGGTGCTAATGCTAAGTTGTAGCATCAGTAACATCAAGATAACATTCAGATACAAAATCTCAGATTTTGATGAAGGGCTGGCTCCTTTTCAGAGTCCAACTGAGGCTCAAATCTGTATTTGGCATTTCTCCAATATTCTCGCTTTCCATTACAACTTGATGCATCGTTTGTTTTTTGGCAGCCCTGCCTTGGACAAAAGTTCAGAGAGTAAGGGGGCATTTCAAATGGCATTTTCAATAAGAGTAAATTGAAGAGATGTTATTTAGCGGTTGTGTGTGGTATATTGCACATATTTGGTGGAAAAAAACATTTAACTAAATATTCTTCAATATAGAGTATGTTTTAAGGGTTTCAAATGTAACTGTGTACTTTAAATAACTTTAAAAAGTAAAAAGTTGAGAATAAACCACGAAGCTGCTGTAACAGGCAGCCAGCGCCAGAGAAGAAGGCCCCCTGAGCCATTTGGTTAGGTCGAGCAATTCTGGTAGTCACACCAACAATACTACTAATGCTATTTGCAATGGGGAAAGGCAAAGGGATATATGATGGATCGCATCCAATGATTCAATCTAAATTATGTAAAAACTGTTTTGACCACAGGAATCTGTGGCATGGTTAAACGGGGTCTGCAAAGACATTTTCAAATTGGGTATGCAGGACTTTCTTCCCAAATGCTGACTGGCATGCGTTTTGTGCGAAAAAGTCTAAAGTTAAAAAGAGGTCTGTAACTCAACAAAAAAAAAATAAAAAAAATTTACTAAGTGCCAAGTTGACTTCTATTTTTGTTTTCTTTTATGTTTTCTAACCTACATATTTTGAGCCTTTGCTGTGGATAGCAGGCATTATCTGATTAGAGTGCAGAAGTGCTACATCTAAAGAGAAAGTAAAGATAGTGTCCATGCATGCATCTTGTAGGCACCTCTGTCCTTTCTCCTATTTGTGCGAGTGATGGCAGTGGTGGTAGTTTTGAGTAGCGTCTGTCGTAGATACACTGATGCAAGTGGGCATCCAATGTACAAAACTCATCATAGGACCTCCGCACCATCCATGACTTACCCTGAAATCAACAGACGGGGAGACTGACGCATTAGTTATACATATACAGTACATGCATATACAGCGGGGTCCTAAAGTCTGAGTCCATTACCAAGAAGAATCTTTACTCCGATAATTAACAGTATCTGAACATAAGTCAAGACATTTTGTTAAGATTATCAAAAAGTTATTTGAGAACCAGCTCTAATGTTCTAATGCCAGTGCTTTGGTCAACAGAGTTTTATATCTTTAATATAACACTATACAGTATGTAAAAGGGACAGTATACTTAGCGGTTAGGGTAGTTGAAACGCAGCAGAAAGGTCCTGGGTTTGATCCCCAAAGTGTCTAGATGTCTAACCCCTACCTGCTCCTCAACACAGGTAATAGTACTCAGTCGCTTTTGTGTCTACTAGATTGTGAATTATTTCTTTCATTTTGAGGAAATGAAAGGAAATTAAGTGCAATCAAAATATATTTTGATTTAATTTGTTTTCAGTAAAAGATGAAAACAAACAGAACTTGGTAGTGGATTCTTTTGGACCCCACTCTGTAACCATGCATAGTCCAATTAAGGTAAAAACGCTTTCACAACATGTGTCCAAGTGATGAACATATTTTGCATAATGCCATTAAAAAAAACATTTGAAATATGTATTCTGAATATTGTGCATATGCTAATCAAAATCATATAGGCATATGCCAGAGAAAATATCAGCAAATAGAGCTGGGTGGTCACAATATTTTAGTCCAAATTCCTTGATATCTTGCTATTAGCTGACTACTCAGTAAAAAAGTTTATTTTTTAGTAATGTGAATTTCATGACCATGTTAAGAGGCATTTTTTAAAATGACTTACAGTTTTGTTTAGGACCAAAAAAAACAAAAAAAAACATTCTGAATAATAATGGAAGATGAGTGTTCGTTAAGGTGTGAGTATTACTGGATGCAACATAAGAAGGGAGCAAGACTTTGCAACAAGTTAATCAGGCTAACTAAAAACATTTTATACTGGCCTTTTTGGATATTCTGCAGCAATAGCAATGACTTTAATAAACTAAAAAATTTTTATCTCATGTGTGTCTCACCTGACATGTGACCTGTACCATGAAGACCATGTCTTTGGGAGAGGTACCAAATACCCAGTTATCTTCAACCTGATCACTGATATGCTGCAGCTTTAATATAGGAATGCACAAACTCAAGTTAGTATATTCTGCCTCATATAATCTATAGGCTAATCTCTCCATAATGAAAATTCCACAGAAATCCAAATAAATGTGTCTAAAGTTTTAACATTACAATTCTATGGAAACCTGAAGTGAAACCAGAAGTTACAACTTCAATTGCAGAAAATGTTTGGTCTGAGAAACACTGCTATTGCACAAATGCTTATTATCCCTGATCCTGAATGTCACATATGAGGGTGGAAGTCAAAATAGGGTTGATAAATTGTCAATGAATTTAAAATTAAGTTGATAAAAGTGCATTCGTTATAAATATTTCAATTATAATAAAATCAGGTCACTTTATTAAATTGCTGTTGGTTTGATTAATTATGAGCTTGATAAACAAATGCACTTTTATCAACTTCATTTTAAATTCACAATGACAATTTATCAACCCTATTTAATCAAATAATCTTTATAACCTCCACCCCTCATAGACAACATAAAAATGATGTATGCACTATGCACACAAATATAACATAGTAAGTATATAGATTCTACGAATAGTTATGGGTAGGTAAAACAGAACTTTACAGAACTTGAAAATGTATTAACAAGCCTAATAAAATGCACAACATAATCTGCATTGTTTACAAAAATATTAAAAGGAGTATTATGTGCTCCGTATTATCTGCCAAGTCTGCTCCGGCCCGAAGCGGGAGGTAATAAAATAATTATGAAATTGTGCAATGATAAATTTTAAATTTGTACTCATGGTTATGTTGAAACCCACACACTGCACAGTAAAGTAAAGATATCTACTTAGAAAGTACTGTAAATTAAAGTCACCATACCTGAATAGATCCAAAGTCCACATTATCATAGTGGAAGTGGGCACAATCTGCCAGTTTGGGAAAATGGCTTTTTCCTACAGACAACCTGGACACAAACGAGCAATCAAGGAGGGTAAAAAGAAATGAAAAAAAGAATAGGCTAATCCTAATCCCGTTAGCAATGCCCTCGTTACGAAACTAGAAAGGAACAATTTGCGTTCAGCTCTAAAAAAAACAAATACAACCCACTGGGAACCAAAATCACACATTATCCAATAATACATTTAAGACATTCCTGGAAAAGAGTGACACTAGAAGGTACACTGATCTGCCATAGGTGATTTGAAGAATCATGTCACCAGTTGTCCCAAAAAGTTATAAAACAAATATTTTTATAAACAGCTGTTGCATTTTATGAGATTATACACCATGGTTTATGTTTAAGTGCTACGTGTAGACAGAAAAGGTTAAATATACTGTATAAAATTGCAAACTGACCATTAATATCTCTTTCAATTGTGATGTGTTAACTGAGTGTGAAAGTAGGTCAATACCGCTTGTTCATTTTGCTCTTGAGATTGGCTGTCGTGCCCACAGAGCGTGTCGCTGCCACCGGCTCCCCAGGACCTTCCAATGGATTAAAGCTCCTTGCCTGGACAGAGATACAAATGAATGTTCGATTATATATGTCAGGGTGAGAAAATATCAGGGGAGTATGCGTTTCATTAGAGGAAGTCCACACAGGCTGAAACCCAGCTCTGAATAGAAAGGTTGGCTGTTAATTAATTGTGTGAATTATTATGTGCGTGCACCTCAATACAATCTGTTGATTATGGCAACAGTATTCACCAACGTCGCCTGAATGGTTGTATAGCGGGAGTGCTGTTATACTGAATATCAGCATGGCTGTGATCCGGTCGTAGGTACGAAGCCGCAGGCCGAATGTCGAAGATCCATATTAATTATAATAATAACTCATATATTAATAAATATATAATACGACAAAAAACTAGACTACAGGAAAGACTAGACCAATCAGATTCAACTATGTAAATTCTTAGTCAGGGACACCCCTACTGTCCAGTTTAACTAAACTAAATAAACTGTTAAAGTCACTACATATAAACCAAGGTAACAAGGAAATGGGAATTAAGACAACCTAATGTTTCTATCGTGTAGTAGGCCTAGCTGTAGTAGTTAATTTATAAATATTGACTTGGTAATGTTATTAAATAAAGATTTTACTGTTTCTTTGGATAAAAACATAATCTGTGAATGTAATATAATTAATGCTAACAAAAAAAGTAACTCATGGTCTAGGCCTCAAAGACAGACTGCCGGAGCCATCTGTTGCGCACACACACAAACGTTTGTTGCATACCTTTAACATGGTCCTCTTCTTAAACATTGTATTTTCCTGTCGCTATTCACAATTGTCTATTTACAATGTTAACAAATTTATTCCAAGCTAAATTTATTCCAAGCTAAATTCATTCCGTCTCTCTCAGCCGATGGGTCTGTTTGCTACCTGTCACAAATGATACTAGAGCCTGGCCACACACACCTGTGTGTTAAATATTTAATGGTGTGAATAGCAAGTCTCATGGTCTCGCTCTCTCCCTTCACCCCCCCCCCCCCCCCCCCCCCCCCCCCCCCCCGCCGCGGGCGGGGGGGGGGGGGGTGGGGGGGGGGGGGGGGGGGGGCGGGGGGGGTCTTGGGGGAAGGGGGAGAAAAATAAAAAACAAACAC
>JAOEHI010004477.1:0-10010 GCA_025447815.1 Percopsis transmontana | reverse complement strand
TAAACAGGTCGTTTTGTGAGAACTCTCTGCCTACCCTGGTCTGCTTTTGGGTTCACATTCCCCGCTATTCACAACAATTACACCATAACAAACACCATCCATACAAAAAGACATACATACTGAAAGAACACACAGTGGTAAATCTGCATGTGTGTGTGTGTATGTGTGTGTGTGAGGCTACCAGTCCATCTGTTGTCCTTAATCAGAGAAGAGCAGCTGACTTCCATCACCTGGAGTCAGGCTCAGGGGGGTCCAATTAACACACACACACACACACTGAGGTTCATCTTACTGTAAAGCATGATTATCATTTAACGGGTTGATTGGTCTGCAGTATAGAGGAATCACACACACACACGCATGCACCTGATGTACATGTACATTTAGACTGGGTTAATGTAGGTGAGATGTAACCTTGTTATTGGTTTGTGTGTCTCATAACTCTACTAGCGTGGTCCATATGTTTTGCTTTGTTTCTATTAGGTCCCAATTGTAGAGTAATTCATTAAAACGTCCTCCCTTCCTTCCATCCTTCCATGTTAAGAGTGCAGCAGAGAAGCAGAAATTAACTTTCGTTAAACCCTTGACTGTAGCCTCCTAACCTCAATATTAAGTCCCAGCCAGATCCGTATTTTATTCTGCAATTGACTTCCATTGTTTCTCAAAAGCATACTTCTAATGTGTCTACCGGTAATGTATTCTCAAATGTATTCTGAAATTACTTTTGTTTCAGTTGCAGATTGAAATTGTTGTAGTGTTTACTTTAAGATACATTTATGTTTTCCATATATTTATGTTTCAAGTTTACTTCAGAAGTATGGTTCCGAGAATCTATGTCAATGGCAAATTAATACAATTATGTTGCCAGTTCAACATCTACCAGGAACATGGGGACTTTAAGGAAGCTGCAGATTTGAGGGTTGAAAAAAGTTCAATTCTGCCTTAACTTCAATTCTGCCTTAACTTCTGTAATTTCTTCATTTCTTTTTTATTAAAGAAAAGTCAATAAAGTGAAGAGCGAGCCAATAACGTGAGTGGTGAACAGAACACAGCACCATAACCGCACATGACCAGAGTAAGAGTGTATAGCTTTGTTTATAGTGTGTGTATTTGTGTGTGTGTGTGTGTGTGTGTATGTGTGTGTGTGTGTGTCTGTGCATGCCTATGGCTTTGTGTGTGTGTCAGATGCGGTGCTGGGGTTAGCAGTGATAGATATTCTGTTTGGTTTAATTGATGTCCTCATGTGTTATACACCCAACACAGAGCTGCTGCCCAGCTGGTCTGTGAGTGTGTGTGTGTGTGTGTGTGTGTGTGTGTGTGTGTGTGTGTGCGTGTGCATGTGCGTGTGCGTGCTGTGCATGTGCATGTGCAAGCATGCATATACAGTACACGTGTTTATCTGTGTGTACATGTGTGTGTGTGTGTGTGTGTGTGTGTGTGCGCGCGCGCACATTTATAATTTGTGTATGGTGTGTGGCAGGAGAGCAAGACATGCAGCTGCTGGCCCATTTCCCCCAATACCCTGACACACACACACACACACACAGTAAGACTTGCTGATTGGCAGATGGAGGGCAAGAGCAGAGTGGGGAGGCGGGGTCTGCTTGTCCATGCCGAGGTGAGGGGCGACGTGTAGAGGGAGGAGGACAGATTTCTCCAGGCAGGAAGTCCTCAGTTTCTAGCGTTTCTGGGGATTTCATATAACTGTGTCTTAATGATGGGGCAGGGATGCCCTGATGGGGGCAGGGAGCATAAGGTCCTATTGTGGAACCATGACATCATTTGTAATCTGGTTGTATTGTCTTTAAGATATTATTTTAACAAATGTTTGTCACATTCTCGATAGCGCCTCTCCATCCACCTCTTTTTGAGGGACATGTGTCCTGCACACACTGTCCCACAGAGCATTCAACCTTCTTCTTGGATGAATGGCATTTGTCAAAGGTTTTGAGACAGGTATACCGTACTCATCTCAGTTCGCCAAGCTGAAATGCATTTTTAAAAGACCCCTCTTGTCCGTTCTCTCAGGTGTGTGTGTGTGTGTGTGTGTGCGTGCGTGCGGGCATGTTGGAACATGTAAATAGGTGACTTGACTTCACAAGGTTTCAGGGGATTTATTCGTTGGTTTTTAAGCGAATGCGTGCCAACTTGTGTCTTTGTCTGGCTCTCCTGCAGTCTTCTCTGAAGGTGAGTTCTGTTCTGTTCTGTTCTGTCCTGAAGCCGTGCTGTCGCAGTAACACTAAATATTGCTGAGCAGCTTTTCGCATCAGGCACTCACACACTACATACACACACACCACACACACACACACATACACACACACAGATGCAAGTAGAAGTGCTAGGCTAGGGGAGAAATGTGGCCTGTTTCTTTGCATTTTTTGATGACTCCCGCTGTACTGGTGAAACAGAATGCAGTGTACATTAGCAAAGGATAAAATGTCCCAAAACAGAGGAGAGGAGAGGAGAGGAGAGGAGAGGAGAGGTGAGGTGAGGAGAGGAGAGGAGGAGAAGAGAAGAGAGGGGAGGGGAGAGAAGGGCAGGAGAGGAGAGGACATTATTTATTTAAATTTTTTCTCTTACAGCCTGTTAAATATAATTAATATTCCATTAATTTAATTAATTTAATTAACACCATACTAGACTATCCTGCTCCCAGACTTTCCTGCCCCCAGGATAGTCTAGTGGTCTAGGTTTTGGACTCCCACCCGGAAGGTCGTGGGTTCTCCTTGAGCAAGATGCCTAACCCATACCTGCTCCATGTAATAGCACCATGTAATTGTAAGTCGCTTTGGAGAAAAGCCTAATTGTAATTACTCTACAGCAGGGGTCGGCAACCTTAGGCACGCGTGCCACCATGGGCACGTGGTACCTTAACCAATGGCACGCTGGCAATATGTGTGCAAGAGAGTTATTGATTGTTGAAATCATGGTTGAAATGCTCTCTCATCCGCATGCCAAATTACAACTTTCACAGTTGCGCAACCTGTTATTTATGGTAGTTTGAATGACTTCCCTCCCCACCGACAGTATAAAAACTATCCCCATTCACATGCAGCAAAGACCCACCCTACTCATGTGGTCTGATGTGCTCGGTAGTGGCAGTGGCAATTGCAGTCGCGCTAGCTAAGAAAGCTAAAGTTAATGTTCGGGCATTCCAGCCCTCATGGACTGAAGAGTGGGGTTTTGTGTTTCAAAAGGACCGTGCTGTGTACACTTTATGTCTTAAAAATGTTGTTTGCCAAACATCGAGTATTACAGTAAACGCCATTTTGAGACCATGCTGAATCCATTAAACGTGCCATGTATGGGAAGCAAGCTAACAACCTCAAAGTCTTTGGCCACGGCCAGAAATCATGCTACCAAAGCTATCACATTGCTAATTGCATTGCAAAACGTGGAAAGCCATTCACTGATGGAGAATATATAAAGGAGGCTTTAATCTGTAGCTCAGATGTTTTGTTTGATGGCAATCAGTATGCGAAACGGGAACTGTGCATATACAGTAAATCTGTAAAAAAATAAAATAATACTAGTATTAAGTCTATTGCTGACAAGATTGATTTCAACTCAGATGTGGATGTTTCATAAGCATGGCAGCATTCTTGTATAGTTCTCATATTTCTGTTTGTTACACTTAATTCTCCTGTTTTGACATTTACTGACATTATATTTGGGTGAAGTTTAAGATGATAAACAAGATTGGTGTAATGTTGGTAAGGTTAATGATTTCAACTCAGATGTGGATGTTTTCATAAGGATGGCAGCCTTGTATCATACTCCACATATGATTACAATGTCCTGATTATGGGAATAAATTTTATCAAATGTTCTGGAATAAAATTACAGATTCCCTGGATATTAAATTTGGATGTGATGTCATAATTAAACTTAATATTGACATGGCACACTGATAAACAAGACATTTTGAAAAGGGCACTTCATATCAAAAAGGTTGCCGACCCCTGCTCTACAGAGTATAAACACAATGACTATGTTGTATTTTAAACAGAAACGAACACACCCACATCACAAACAGTGGGTTCATATTCACGTATTAAGACATTCATGTACACATACAAAGTCATGTACTGTAAGTGCATGCCCTGCACTCAAGTGGCCCCTCTCTCTCTCGTTCCATCTATCTTTTGTCTGTGTCTCTGCCTCTCTCCACTCCTCTCCCTGGCTCTCTTGGGGTAATTGTGTGAATCAGGAGACATTGCATTTACCCAGACAGCTGAGTGGTGAGATGCCAGTGTAATAAATGGCCTGATAACCAGCTCTACACTCCGACCGCTCTCGACGCAGAAATAGGAAACAAAAAAATCATTTCCAACCTCAGACAGACCTATCCTGTGGTGTCACATGTGATAAAGAGAGACATATTTCTGTAATACAGACAGAGGGGGGGGAGAGAGAGAGAGAGAGAGAGAGAGAGAGAGAGAGAGAGAGAGAGAGAGAGAGAGAGAGAGAGAGAGAGAGAGAAAGAAAGATAGAAAGAAGCTAATTTAAGATATCAACAGTGTCCGCCCAGATGATGTCTTTTGTTTTACAGGTTTCTCCATTTACCCAGTCTTATGGTATTTGGACAGCAGATAGAGCCACATAAGCCAATAAATTGAAGCACCGTTACGGAAGTAGCGATGCTGTTTTATGTCCCCGTTTTGTGTGGTCTCTATATCGAATGAGCAGGAAACTGTTCTGCCAAGATGAAGGACGGAAGACTCTGTGGAGTAGGGCTAGAAGGAAGGAAGAAATACAAAAGGAAGGAAGGAAGGAAGGAAGGGCACATGAAGGAAGGAAGGAGTGCAGGAAACAATTAAACATATCCATGAACACGCTTTATACCCAGACAAGTTTTTAGTTTTTACTGCGGAAATAAAATAATTTATGTTATTTCCATTCCTGTTTGCTAGCCACTTCTGCAGGGTGATTTTTCCATTTGCCCTGTTCCTGTGAAACGACAAGTAAACTTGAAAAGTGCAGTGTGGCCATATGCCAAAAGACCCAAAATAACTTGTAACAGTTTTCAAAAGTGAAAGAAATGCACCGTCTAATGTCGCTGTTAAAATATCCTTGGCTCTCTCCTGCTAAAAGTCAAACTATTTCACCTGGCAGGGCTCTGTGTTTGATAAGGACACTCATATTCTGCTCTCTTCCTCTCCTCTCTTCCTCTCTTCCTCTTCCTCTCTCTTAAATGCACCAGTATTACTGGAATATTCATCTTATTATTCTATCTACTGTACACCTCCTGATTTTAGATATTCTGTCTCAATTAACAAACAAGCATATGCTCTCTTTCGCCCACACATCATTATAACACACACACACACACACACACACACACACATATATCAGTGTAAATATACTGGACGTGTTCTCATGGTCAATACACTGTGATGGACAGGGCTACATTGGATTGGCATGTGCAAACATAACACTGTAATGTATCCACGCAGGTTTTACACACACACACACACACACAAATGCAAACAGCAGGCTGTATCTGTGTAGCCCCGAGGCGTCGCTGTACCAGCAGTAGCCTCTCTGATGATGTATCAGCAGGACACTGCATTACTGTTCTCGCACTCGACCGTTTTAACGCTCTAATGTTCTGTCAATACTGTTAAATCAACTTTATTTGTCCCCGACAGGCAAACGCTTTGCAAACACACCATCGCCGCGGAGAGACGAAATGAACTTGGAATGAACCTGTTATGTGAGATAATGTACTTTTGAAATAAAAGTGTTTTGCACTTACAAAGTATTGTTATTGTTATGATTTCAGTTATAGAGATAACAATAAGAGAGAGAGAGAGAGAGACTGAGAGAGAGAAGCCCTCCTTTCTATAAGTTTATTTGCCTCGCATTTTACACATATTTATATTTTAGAGTGCAATTAAGAACATAGCTTAACATTTAACATGCCCTTTAAGATCTTTGGAGAAACGGCCAGTAAAATACTAAATGTGTGTAGATACCAGTGGAGGCTCGTCCATTGAGGAAAGGGAGGACCATCTCCCTAAAATTTCATAAAAAAATAAACATGCAAGAGAAAAATAAACACACGTAAATTCAACAGATTAATCTGGTTATGGTTAATAATCTGTTAAAATACTGGTTATGGTTAATTATTATTTTAACAACTCATCTCCCCATGTCAAAATACCGACAGCCATAATTAGGGGATGGGCGGCAGGATAGTCTAGTGGTCTGGGTGTTGGACTCCCACCCAGAAGGTCGTGGGTTCAAGCCCCAGTGTCAGCTTACCTGTAAGCATCCTTGAGCAAGATGCCTATCCCCTACCCTACCTGCTCAATGTAATGGAACAATGTAATTGTAAGTCGCTTTGGATAAAAGCATCTGCTAAATGCTGTAAATGTAAATAATTAAAAATGTGGTCTGACCTCCCAAGCCCTCCAATTCATGTCCATTACAACAGTCCTTGCCCCAGCAGCTTGTGAGTCCTGGCTTTTAACATGAGTGTGAATTGTGGGTCAGACACATTACATGGACTTGATAGCACGCTATGACATATGACAGGTTCATTCCCATCCAGAGCCCGCAGTGACTAAATCTTTCCCTTTTGTTCACCTGGCCCCTTTTTTATATTCATGCTTTGTGTTGTTATATGTTATGATATTTATATGTAATCATATTTGTTCGATATTTGAATTTTTCTCCAGGGCTCCTTTGCTTCTTTGTTGTGTGGATAAAATAATAAAAAAAAATAAAAAAAATAAAAACGCAACAAGTTAAAGAGCCTAACAATAACAATGATAAAAAATATAGTAAGTATACAAGAAACATTTAGCAGCAATCCTGATAAAAAAAAATAGATAAAAAATGAATTATATATATATACAAGCAATGTGCAGTATGAGCATACATTTAAATATTGTTGTTATAAATTTTACATACATACTGTATGAAAATGGAAAAAAAGAGAAGTAGAAAAGAGAGAGAGAGAAAGAGAGAAGGTAAATGTACAGTAAGTTGGATGTTACAGTTAAAGCTGAGCACTCACAGATACGTTGGACTTTATGTGGCAATAACAATGACAATGTGACAAGAATGCAACATCACGGCTCCAAAGTAAAATAAACACAATAAACACAAAATGTCTTGGATAGACAATTTCACGTTTACCCTCGGGTGTTCAGAAAACAATGTATCCAGAGGAGTCAAACACTGCAATACTTTATACTGTACTGTGTTATAAGACCTGTTAAATATCATGCCTCATTGGCACAATCTCTTGGACATTACCTGAAAGGATTTGGTTTATTATAATTATTATCATTATAAACAATCTTTAAAAAGCAGATTCCCAGAGGTGAAGATCAATTTCCTTCATCACAGGAACTAGCTGGTTTGGTACCAGTAAGGGATGTTGTTCTGCAGCTGACTTGATCTGGGTGGGGGAGGGGCTAAAATAGGTCTTTGCTGTTCACGGATCAATAGACTATTACACACATGATCTCCTTCAAATGAGCTTTTTTTAAGAAGCTTTGCAACTGTACTAAGTTTCTCTTCCTTTTTTAAAAAGATCCTCTTCGTATGGTCTTTTAAGTATTCTGGAAAAAACATGTACAATATATAATAATACAATAGCAATATACCACAAATGGTGATTAGATGCATGATGTGATTGTTATTGCTATAGAGTTACAGTATGTAGCTATTATTTAGTTATTTAGAATTTAGTTAGAAGTTATTAGCAGTAAAATAACATCCTGGATACCACTGCCTACAGTATTATGTCATAATGTAACTACAATACTCAAAACTCATACTCATCTGTTAGTAATCTATCTATCTATCTGTCTATCTACTGTATCTGCCTGCCTCCCTGTACGGCTATGCTGTATATACATCTGATCTTTCCTGTGTGTATTTCTCCTCTTTGTACCTCGTTCAATATAAATCTGTCCTTTTCTCCCTCTCCCCTATCATGTGTCTCTCTGACTGTTTTCCCTTCTCCCCCCGTGCTCTAGGTGAAGATGGATCACTCTGTGTCTGTCAGCGGTAGTATCACAGAACGAGAACGTATTGTCTGCCACCTCAGATAATAAATGTTCCTATCTACTCTACAGTTCCCGCTCATAATAGATGGCCCATATCTACACAGTTTCGGTTTATGAGATTATCACAGCTCTCTGCCGTCCTCCAAGCTCGCGACAGGAGAGAAGGAGAAATTACTTTATGGCTAGGGGGGCCTGAAAGTTATAATTTGTGAGGAATTTGGCCAGCCGCGCACTTTGGTGAAGCGGCAGAAGAGGCCCTGCTGCTGTGAAGTCAAGCACGCTGTGATCCCAAGTCGAGACGCCGGAGAGGTTAAATTGTTGTGTGATTGCTCTTAATGCCGAGTTGAATCCTTGATGCATTAAGGAGCCAAAATGGCAGAAACAGGAATAACTATGTTCTTGAAGCTTTCCTAATTCCTTCCTATCCCATTTCTGCATCAAATGCATCTTTTACATTGTGTTTTAAGGAGGAATGGTCTCATGAATTGTAAAGTAGAGGTCAGAGGTACAGTAATACCGTAGACATTTTTTATTTCATTTCGGTGTCTAAAATGCTAATAGTATACACTGTGGTGCATCGGGCTAGGGTATGCAGATTTCCTGGTCATCCATTTCAATCAGCGCATGTCAGGCGATAAATGAATGGCCGGGCACCGGGGAGAGCGCATCAGTCACACTCACTGATCACCGCTGGACAGGTCTGCCAGTCATCAGTGTATGTCTGCATCGGGTTGGGAGCGTGTCTGACCACCTGACCCACACATGACCTTTCTGTCTGGCTATAGCGCGGCCGACCAGAGGGGCTCTTTGGCCTGAAGACCTCGCTGATGGTTCTCTGCTCCTGTCTTGGCTAAAAGCCCTGACCCGTCGCTGTCAGCAGCGTGTGCCAAGCAGGACTGACTGGAGCTGACTAAACATCTACAGTAACAAATAACAAACATAATTACATGAGTTGGGCTAATTCTACACAGTATGGACACAATACCCTATAAATACGGTATGTAGCTGCAGCAGTACTGAATATTTCTTGAACTCCAATTTAAGTTTTAACCTGTTGATAATACTATACGTTTGCTCAACAATCAACCGTAAATACAAAAGTCAAGCCTAAAATATAAATATACTTCTATGGTATACTGTAGCTTGCATAGTATATACAGTATACGCTCAATGTTGTGTATACAATTTTGATTGTTTACAAGAAGCAAGGTGCAATGCAGTAGGTGTGCTGTTGAGAATGTTGTCCAGATCGAATATTCAATGGCCCAGGACCCTGGCCAGTGGCTCGCAGGGCTCTTATTGGCTGGTGGCCCCGTCCGTATCAGCAGAAGGGTCAATTGGCCCAAAGCCTTGCCCCCTGGCTTTCGGACACATGGCTATTAATCTTAGTGTGAGGTCTTACAATTTGTCTTTACCTTGTCCTTAAAGCAAAAATATGCAAGGTGGGTTTATCCTACTGGGAAAGCATGCTATAGTCACTATACAATTACAATTAGGTAATTTAGCAGATGCTTTTATCCAAAGTGACTTACAATTACATGGTGCTATTACATGGAGCAGACAGGGGTGAGGCATCTTGCTCAAGGGTGCTTACAGGTAGGCCAACTCTGAGGCTTGAGCCCCTGACCTTCTGGCTAGGAGTCCAACACCTAGACCACTAGACTAGTATCCATGTGACAAAGGCCAGGCAAAGTTAAAACTACCCTTTAAGCTCTTATTATAGTGAGAAACCTCATGATATGTTAATGCTAAAGTCAGCTGAAAGTCATTGGTGTTGACACTTTGCCTTGAGTCAGTCAGTACCTGTGTGTCTGCTTGTGTAGTAATAAGTTGTCTTTGGATGGAATACAGAAAAAAAACATCCATCTAGCTGTCTGCGAAGTCCATAGGGAGAGATGGAGTAACACTGGGATCACACACACACACACACACACACACACACACACACACACACACACACACACACACACACACACACACACA
>JAOEHI010004476.1:0-10011 GCA_025447815.1 Percopsis transmontana | reverse complement strand
ACACTTTCCCTCCACGACGCTCTTCCGTTCGCGCGGCCCGGTTCCTGCGTTCCCCGCCCCACTCCCCCAAAGGGCCTGAATGGGACTGGGGGTGCGGGTTTGGTGTGGGGGCCCATTCACAACCGAACCCCCCCCCCCCCCCCCAAAAAAAATCCAGCCCCATCACACCCCCATGGCAGCAGCTTGAGTCCACCATTATCCCCTCTTCAGCCATCTGACACTCCAACACAAGCCAATTATCAAGGCCTCAGCAAGGCAAGGTTCCCCTCGTACTGATTGCTATATACACACACACACAACCATGTGGGCCTCAACAGTGAGTGCGGCACATTCTATTCTTGTACCAGTATACAGTATATACTGCATTAGGAAAGGTAATATTCTTCTGGTGGATATACAGCGTGTACCAGTATACAGTATAGTAGGCTTATGAGACCACTACAAAGAGCTTTTTATTAGCATTAGCAAACATGACCAGACCTGAGATCACAGAGGGGATTTGGCAGAAAACAGACTAAACCGTATGCTTATTGAGCCCCACTAAACGCCCTACATGCTCACACACACGAGATAGATCCAGTGGTGCTTTAAAAAAAAAAAAAAAAAACAGTAAAACAGCAGTACTTCAAGCATGTCTTTATAGGCTCTCATCTCTACTCCTCCTCCTGTTGTTGTCCAAGGGGGGTATCAACACTCCTCCCATTTCTACTCCTCCTCCTGTTGTCCAAGGGGGGTATCAACACTCCTCCCATAAGGACTTTCTCAACATCGCCCTCTCCTGATCCAACTGCAGAATCACACACAAGAAGCCAGCCTTAACCAGGAGATTAAAAGGGCTCATGCGTAAGATCATTCGATTTCATGAGTATTTTAAAAGCTCCCATTCTTAGCAGGGTATTCCAATTTGTAGGTGATTATTCTAACACACACACACGGTTTATGGAGCGATTCAGGATAGTTGGGCAGGACAGTCGAGTGGTCTCCCAGCCGGAAGGTCTTGGGTTTTGGATAAAGGCATCTGCTAACTGATCTAATTGTCCAGACGCGATCAAAGGCCCCGGGCTCTGGTGTGTGTGTAAACAGGCAGGAGGATCACAGCTGGCTCGCTTCTCATTGGCCTCCTCTCCACAGCCAGCGCCTCCGTGTTGCTCTTAGGAGTCAGACGCTTACAATAATAGGAGATGGGGACATGTGTGATTATGATGACCAGGGTGTTCTTCCTTAACCGACTGCTAGGCTCACTCGCAACCTCATGCGTGCACACACACACACACACCTGTGAGGCCTTATCTAGTCATCCACATCTGTACCGAAATATTTTAAAAAGCCTTTCTCACATTATTGGGTTACATTTTACAGGAAGCGCCAGATGTGCGTGCGTGTTGGTGAATGTGTGTGATCTCTCATTTCATCCCGGCAGACAGCGCAGTCATCAGATGAACCACAGAGAGAACGCGGCCCTGACTGATGAGAAAAGTCTCCCAACGTCTGCACTGCACCGTATACACTTCTAAGGCTTCAGCGGCACGGAGGGGATGGAGACCAGCGACTGGGGCAAGTGTGAGGGAGGAGGCAGGTTAGGACGAGGGCAAAAGGGGGGCTAAGGAAACAGGAGATCACCCAAACTGGGAACAGAAGAATAGGCTCTTTTCCCCCCTGGAGGAACACGGGGCGGTTTTAGTTGCTGGACCATTTTATAGTTCCTGCTCGGAGCTGGTTCTTTTAGATGGTTCAGGAACTACTGAGCTTGAATGCAGACCGATCCAACACCAAGCAAACCAACGGCCATTTTGAAAACACAAATCAACAGCCTTTTGAGAAGTAAAACTAAAAAAACGCAAAGAATAAATAAATACATCGGTGTGCTGTGTTGTTGTTCTAGAGTTCTAGACAGTTCTAGAGTTGCAGGGTGCGGTCCCCGTTCTGGAGAGCTCTTCAACACTGAGTTCCTGGCTCCTGGTGGGAAAGGGTCTGACGAGAGACAACACACACACAAGATAATGGGAGGACACCCACCTGAGGGCGGAGTAGGAGCCCAGAGACAGCGAGGCAAATTCTGGGTGGTAGTACAGGTAGACAGAGGACACGCAGGTGGGCAGGATGTCTACCACCCCCACGGCCACGATACGCCCGTCCAGCCAGTACTGCTGGTGGAACGACCCGTAGCCCGTCTCCGGACCATCCGGGGAGGACTCCGCCTGGCCAGGGGGGGAAGAGACGCACAGAATGAGTGGAGAGAGAAAGAGGGGGTTGTTGGGTATGGCTCAGAGCAACAGGGGTACTTGTGTGCACGATATCATTTGCATGTAAAATATATAATTTACGGTGGACTTAACAGGGCTATTTTACCCTCTCTTTGCAGATTTTATTTCACTCCTATACACACACAAACACACACACACACACCTGTATGCTGGCGTATTATAACACAGGCTGTCCCCTGGCAGGCCTCACACATTATGTGTGGGGGTGTACAGTAGCCTCACGCTCCGGCCCGCTAATGGCTCCCAAATGTGGAGCGAGAGCAGGAGTGGGGTGGGGGGCGGAGGGGTAACCAGCCACAGAAACAGGAGAGGCCTTTTTTAATAAAAAAGACCCTGCGTGAGCACAATCCATCTCACGAGGCGCTGGTGGAAAGAAGCCAAGCGTGTGCGCGCGTGTGTGCTCGTGAGAATTCCATTAATAAAATGGATTGACACATATTGCTTTTCTCCCTGTGATCTGCATGCTGGATTTTTCCAATCAAATCACTTGAGAGGGCCAAGATGAGGTGGGGGGGGGGGGTTATGGGTCAAAAGCCACGTTAAGCCTGGGCAAGGATTTGTGTGTGTGTGTGTGTGTCAATCCCACACGGGTAAGGGGATCTCACTCTTTCCCCAACACCCATCTGGGCCCGCTTAAGTGGTGCAGACGCAGGCTAGTTATCACAACACTAGGAGAGCTATCTTGCTAATCCAGTGCTCCTCTGGGCCCACACCCTGCCCAAATTAAACCAAGTACACACACACACACACACAAACACACACACACCCTGAAGTTCGCGGCCCACGAAGGCTTAGCTCCGCCAACGGGGCTTCTCTGCAGCACATTCCTGGGTAGCCCCCTCCGAGGGGGCATTTAAAGTAGAGCTCGCAGTAAAAACAAAGCTAGATTCCTCCAGCCGAGACCCTGGGACACCCAGGTCTGATTACCTGTCTGACACAGTGCACACGCCGAGATGACATTGTGTGTGTGTGTGTGTGTGTGTGTGTGTGTGTGTGGGGGGTTGTAACAGCGGCAGTTGATTCAAGTGGCGGACTGCAGAGCCACATCAGAGGTTATATGATAGGAGAGAATTGGAGTAGGTTTGGTAGTCGTTAGCTGTGACCGGCTAACCTACTGAATGACTGAGAGAAAGAGTGTGTGTGTGTGTGTGTGTACTAGAAAACTATTCCCGAAGGGGGGCATGAGGTGGGGGGGTAAGTTGGCGAGCACCACATCTGGATAAAGGTCTGGAGATTCTGTGGGCGTACATCTGTCTGTGTGTGTTGGGGGGGTGTCCGTCAGTGGAGGAGAGTTACTTTCCTGGCATCGGTTGTGCCCTACCTCCCCAAACAGTGGGGGCTTTGTCAGAGCTTCCCATGTCAAGAAATCATCAGCAAGGTCCAAGGCCACCATGTATGTGGGAGCGAGAGGCCGTTTTTCCTCACCTCTCCACGACGAGTGCAAGTGCGCGCGCACACACACACACACTAATTACTTGAGAACCTGAGTGCAGTAGTAATAACAGTGAACCGTGTTTGCATGTTTGTTTTATACGGCCGTGCTGCATGACAGGCGCATGCAGTCTGGGTGACCTGTGCGTCACCTCGAAGGACAGACTAATGGCTGCGTCCTTGCCACCGTGACAACAATCTACACATTCCACGCACTAAACGCTTCAAACCACCCCTGAGCCGGCACAGCCGCCCCCAAATCACTCTCATATGGAGCAGAGCAGAGATACGCCCTGTTAGTGCCGGGAGCGTTCACCTCGTGCCGCTGGCTTCTAATCGGAGCTGGGTCAAGGAGAACTCGGGTTTAAGGAGTGTTTTTAAAACACGCTCGCGGTGTCTGCTAGGCGCTGGTAGGGTCTGCCGTAGTATTAGATATGATATCAAGCAGCAAGTCATAGTCTAGACTTTCTGGCACCCATATTGTCTTATGTAGCAAATCTCCATGACCAAAAGAGGCTAAAAATAACCATCAATAAGTGTATCATTTTTAACTGTAGGATGTAGGCGGCGAAAGGAGAGAAAAGAATAAATAATCCCACTAGCTTGTTTAACATTATGGGCACAGACGGGGTATACGGGGCTGTGGAGCCAGCCACATAGGTACAATACGACATGGTTTACATGCCAAAAAGACAAATTAAATGTTTCAGCTGCTTTGCTGACCATCAAAGAAACATCTGGTTGTAATGTAATCTATGTGGGCACTGATAGTCTACCGTATATCCTGCGAGTGCTATATTTTATATAACAAAGAGGGAAATTCTCTGATCTGCACTAGGCAACGATGGAGTTATGATTTTGGCATCCTAGCAATTCTACTAGCTAAAAATCTCTCCCTCTCTCCACAGCCACACACAGCGCTGGTTATACAGCAGCCCAAACCTACACACACATCCAGGCAATGGGAAGGACTTGATGAAAGTTCAAAAGTTGGCGAGATGCTCAGTGGTGGACAGACATAGCTTAAGGGATCCTACATGCAAGTTTACTAACCTGCAAATTATCTAGCGGTATAGGAGACATATTCATATTCTCAGAAGTAAGGCTAAAGCTGTCCATTATCATTTTATATTGCAGCTATACACGATGGTAAAACTATACTTGTCATGACTATAAACAAAAATGGGTCCATTTCAAATCCTACCTTCATGTATTGATTAGAAATGAAATCAGATGAAACAGCTGAAACGTGATATGCTGTATTCTATTAAGACCAAACTACTGCACTCTAAATCTGCCTGTGCAGAATGCATACTGTGCACTGGTTCTGCTTGTACGGTTAATGGGACATTTCATCTTCCAAACATGCACCCGCACTGGGGTGCATGTTTACTGCACGCGTTTCATTGTGTACACGTCGGCTATTGCAGCTGACTCACGTCCATGAAGGGAACTCCTTTGTTAGGAGGTGTTGGTAAGAGAAATATAGAGATGCATGCGTGTGTGGCATCTATAAAAAAAAAAAAAAAAACTTGATTGGCTAGTTAGCGACCACCCCTGTTGAACATTTGCCCCTTGGACACAAGCCTGTTAATATAAAGATTTTGTTTTAGTGGTACATCTAATTATTTCACAGCACAAAAGTGCAAATATCAGCTGTTACTACTGAAACGGCAATGAGTTCTTTCTGACAACTGGAATTGTGGTAGTATGTACAGATTATTTTTTCCTTCAAAAAGAATCTGTACATAAACAGCAGCAGAGCATAAGCCTAACTGTGTCCAGATTGTCTTCCCAGCATAATCCACTAATAAATTCTCCCCTAGAAGACATGCAAATTAGTGAAATCACGATGGCGTAAAAACCTGCACACATGGCCCTCTGTGGTGTAGCACTGTACAGTATCGGTCGATGCCATACTACAGTCACGTGTGCAATTTGTCCTTGAGTATCACATTGTGCTACTGTGTTTATTTTTGCATTTGAACGCACACACACAAGCTTTCTGACTCGTGCTCACACACACACACACACACCAATGACAGCTGCCGTTAATTACTGTGCTTTTGCTTGAAGCCCCTGTAATTTTAGACAAAAATCAAACATGGCAACAAATAAACAAGTCCGGCAACCCGAGGCCTGATTTACTGTCGCTGGATATGTATGGAGCAGATGCAAACTGAATGGTCTCTGGTGCGTTTTGCATACATTTGTATAAATGCCGGCTTACACGTGAGCTTATGAACCACACAGTTTGCGTGTCCATGTGGTGTGTGTCTGTATTTTAATAGCTCTCTGATTGGAGACAGATGCAGGCCAACACGCAGAGGTAATGTGGAGAGCCACACAATTCCTAAGAAATGGAGAGCAGTTGGACCCACACACACAAAGAGAGAGAGAGATGGAGAGAGACAGAGAGAGATAATTGAAAGACAAAGTGGAAGAAAAAGACAGGGAAGATGATGGGAAAGGGGACACCAAAGGAATGCAGGCCCATGTGGACAGTGGAGCGGGGTTGGAGGGAGAGCTTTGGTGCGAGTGTGTGCAGAGCGGTGTAATTCAGTGCGTCTGGCTTCCAGCCTTGACGAGGTGATAAAAGCTTGTTTCCTATAAACACTAACGATGTTCATTAGCAGAGGCCTGAGGGGGCCCACAGGGCAACACGGAGGGACTGTGTGTGTGTGTGTGTCTCCTTGTCAGTCTTAGTGTGCTCCAGGACCTCAATCCCATTAAAGTGGCTGTTTTAAGCGCTCATCCCGGGTGTAATTGCTGGTGTAATTGTCCAGGCCCGATGGTTCCACTAGTGGTGCTTATGGCTGCAGCTGGCCAGGCCTGCTCTTTGCCAGCTAGTGACGCCCGGCTGCATTGACATCGCACCAGGCGGCTGCACAGAACAGCAGCTTTGCTGTGGTCATTGAGCTACCAATCCTGCCCCATGCTTCAGCTTGCAGTGAAGTCAATTAGTGAACGGGTTTCAGTACCAGTAAGGCTACGTCATGGGTTTACTTGAACAGAACTACCAAGCACCACAAAACCTTCCATACATCTTCCTGACCAGAGCCTTGGCTATGTGTTTAATGGCAAAATGATGGATGCAGATTTCCCCAATTAGCCTGTAGCACACACAGTTAGGAGCACTGGTTCGTCCTTGGAGAAAGGACTGGTCGGAGGCCTCGTCTCTTCAATGTGCTACAATCTGGACGCCACATTTCTATCCACCCCCCCCCACACACACACTAAGACAGGGCTAAATAAAAAACGCTTCTATATGAAACAATACCCGCTTCCTGAATCCCTAAACCCCCACTTCCCTACCCTCAATCCAGCTGGAAGGCTCCTGAAAAGATGGAGCAAAGGCAGGTGGGTGGGGGTTTCCGTGGAGGAATGAGCTTTTATGCGAGGTGTGAAACCTAGGACAAGCAATGCGCGTTTCTAAATTCTAATGATTAACATGAAAGGTGCTTCTCTTCGCTCGACTGACCCGTTCATATAGATTTGGGAATACATACCTCTAGTGGTGAATCGCAGAGAAATCTCCGGAACTGTGGGGGTGAGGGGAGGGGGGTTGGAGGGGCAGCGGCGCCAAGAGAGGGAAAGAGAGAGAAAAACAGTTAGTTCTCTGGGTCACAGACTCTTTCAAAATGGTGTAAATGAAAACCATATTATTCCTTCATAGCTGTCTAATATTGTTTAGACTCCTCCTATTTGTCCCCTTGTCCAGGTGTCAAATATCAAATGCAGCTTTTAGGCAGGGAGGGCCATAAAGTAGGAAAACCATTTACGCAAAGAAAGCATTTAGTGCATCAACCAACTGAAAGCTTAGGGAGGACATAGTGACCGCATAAATAAGCGGTATTGCCATTGTCAGAATAGCCTATCCCTTAACCTACTTCAAAAGCACACCAGATTTCAATTACTTGGGGTCTTTATATGGCAACGTTAAATCTTTCTACATTTATCTTTCTGTGCATCCCTCTTCCTCTGTCGGGGTGAGAGCAGTGTATTTACAGGCAGGCCGAGCTGCAGGACCAGAGGAACAGTGTAGTGTACTTCCAAATTGCTTGAGCCAAAACCGCTCTGTAATGAGAACCAGCAGGGCCACAGTGAAGCACTGATAGACAGGCCCATAGCTGCCTCACTCGTACACATTCATAAACACACACACACACACACACACACACACAGTTCATGTTTCACCTTTAACAAGTAAATGCAACAATTCCGCTGTGGCATTCATTTGTGGTTAAGCTACATTTGTTCCATTCTTTCAAAAAGGAGCGTAAACACAAAGGATCAATGTGATAGGGTTTTAAAGTAACACGATGTAAAACAGGAAGTGCTTTCTTGTGTGCTGCTTTGTCAAGGGTAACCAACTTATGGCCAGAATCATTACGGGGCTGCTTTTCTTTTACCTCTCAACAGCACCTTACCAGAGGCCTGATGAATAACGCTAATGAAACAGGATTGGCTGACCAGCTTCCTGGCCACTTATGGCTTCATGCAGTCTTGATTGCTGCCGTTTGGAAAGGAACAGGCCTGTCACAGAGTGCTTGTCAATCAGTGGATGAACGCCAGACAGCCTGTGCCTTCCCCAGTATGGCAGCTGTATGTTGTTTTCCTCTCTCTCTCCTCTCTCTCTCTCTCTCTCCACCTCCCCTCATATCACAGTGTGGTGCCAGAGGTGCCAGCGGAGGAGTTACTACTTCTGGTTACGCCTCACCTAGGCCTTTCCCCCCCTCCCTGTCACATGTACCAGGCTGTGCACTTCACTGGCTCTGAGCCCAGTGGCCCCACGTTCCTAGAAACAAGACAACAAACGGATGATTTGGTGGTTGATGATTTGGATGGATGTGTTGGAGGAAAGTCCCATAGGCTCCCCACTGTCTTCTGCATCATTGTGCATATGGTTTTGCAGCCTGGTAAAGGTAGGGTTCAGTGGGTGGGACATTCCTGGCTTAGGTACATATAAAGTTCCTGCCAGGACCACAAACTCCAAGTGAGCGTGTTCCAATTCAGGACATTCTCTGGCAGGGAGGGCCAAGAAATTATGCCCTGTGGTCAGGGACTTCTCTGTGCGCGCGCACACACACACACACACACACACACACACACACACACACACCTCTCAAATGAAAGTAAATGCATAAAATATGAGACTCAAGTGAAAAGCCAGACTGCTAGCATTTGCAGAGCATAAGTCAGGTTCATTACATGTTGCATGAGCTGCATTAATGCACACAGGTCTTACTGAGGGGTCTAATTGTGAGCTACAGTATCAAACTTTGCTCCCTGGGGTGCTAAATACTACAACAAGATGCCTCAAACCCCAACTGCCCACGCGGGCATGGAGGGAAGGGTCACTTGAGGCGAAGAGAGACGGGGAGAATGAGTCACACACAAAACGCCTCCACCTAGACATGCTATTGGTCTCTCCTGTGGGTACCTCGCAGTGCAGCGCTGTTGGGCTTTAAACTGAAACCAGACCTTTATGCCAACTGGTCTACCAAACCATAGATTTGCATAGTGTTAGATATCAAAGTGCACACCCTCCCTGCTTCCATCTTGTATCAATACCAATACCGGAGACTAAGAGCAGAGAACTTCAGAGAAAAGAAGAATGTGAGTGCATTTATGAAATATCGCATAATCCATTTTGGAATGCACTCTGTAGCATATTGTGAAAGAAGGTGGGAGGGGGTGAATACTTTTATAGCCACAGCAGAATATTCAATTAGTCAATTTAGTCAACTGATGGTTGCTCATTCCCATCATTACCGGCACGCACAGAGGGGCTGAGGGGCAATCCCTCCCAGCCGGCTGAGCGGTGTGTCTTCCAGTGCTGCCTGCACACTCTCTCTAGCCGGGCAGGCCGGCTCTCCAGGAGCCTGGCAGAGCTGGCCCCACTCTGGCTCCCACCTCGCAGACAGCCAGCACGGAGACACAAACAAGATTTGGGAACAATCTCTCTCTCTCTAATGGTAAGGGTGCTAATGCAAACACAGAGATAACAAGTCTCTCCTCTCTCTAAGGCATGCATGTAAACCCGGTTCTGATACCTTCTGGAGATGTCCAACACATGGAGTCCATCACTTCCTCTCCAACTCTCGCTTTCCTACAATAAACACCCATCTGTGTACAATTAGGAGAGGCAAGCAGCCGTCTCGTACACAGACACACACTCACTTTCTGACTCAAACACAAAAAGCTAGCCATATATATATATATATATACACACACACTTTTTTCTTCTTCAATGCACTATATATATATATATAGTGCATGTTTATCAAGCAGTATGATGCTTGATATATATATA